>PVIA01003068.1:168011-182926 GCA_004024845.1 Tonatia bakeri | reverse complement strand
TTCCTTCCTTCCTTCCTTCCTTCCTTCCTTCCTTCCTTCTTTTTTGCATGTATCTGCCCAGTTTTCCCAAAAAATATGTATTTTATTTATTTATTTATTTTTAGGCAGAGAGGAAGGGAAGAAGAAAGAGAGAGAAACATCAATATGTGGTTGCCTCTCACACACCCACTATGGGAACCTGGCCCACAATCTAGGCATGTGCCCTGACTGGGAATCGAACCAGCAGTCCTTTGGTTCACAGGCAGGTGCTCAATCCACTGAGCCACATCAGCCAGGGCCCAACCCTACTTATTGAAGAGACTGTCATTTTTCCATTGCATATTCTTGCTTCCTTTTTTGTCATTTAATTGACTGTATATTCTGTGCTCTCCATTCTGTTCCATTGATCTATATGTCTATTTTTATGGCAGTATCATACTATTTTGATTATTATAGCTTTGTAATATAGTTTGAAATAAGGGAGTGTGATATCTTGTTTCTCAAGATTGCTTTGACTATTTATAGTCTTTTGTGGTTCGATATAAATTTTAGTATTTTTTTCTAGTTCTGAGAATCTCATTGGTATTTTGTTAGGGATTGGATCGAATCTGTATATTTCGTCAGGTAGTAAGGATATTTTGACTATACTAATCCTTCCAATCCATGATGAGCACAGTGAATCTTTCCATTTATTTGTGTCCTCTTCCATTTCTTTCTTCAACGTGGTTAGTTTTTAAAGTATTATTTATTTCATTAAGTAATATGCAAACTAGATTTTAAAAACAACTTGTTAATGGGGAGTTATCAATGAGTACAGTTGCAGTTGTGCAAGATGAGAAAGTTCCGGAGAGTGGCTACACAACAGTGTGAAAGTACTTAACACAACTGATCTCTACACTTAAAGATGGTTAAGATGGTAAATTTATGTTATGTGTATTTTACCATGATTTAAAATATCTCCAAGCAAGTTGTCTTAAATTTTACGTATTTTTGTTGTAAAACATTTGGGCTGCCCAGATCCTTTTTGTAACAAGTCTACTTACAAATGAATATATAAGGTTCCCATAGTCCCACCATTCCATTTTGTCCATCTGATATTGGTACAGGAAGTCCACATTTGCTTCTATGTGCTTAAGTGTTCTTCATGGATACAGAGCACAATTGCAGTGTGTATTTATGGCCAGAGGGTTCTTTTTACATGCATTATGGTGCTTCTTCTGTCTCAGGTTTCAGTGCCTCAAAGGGACCCTATCCAGACAGAGGTCAGTGCTCAGGCCCAGATGGCTCCTTTATGTTCCTCGTTGCCAGGATTTCCCATTACAGTAGCACCCCCCTATATGAGTTCTTGGGCACACACTGTGCTGCAGAGAATCATGGAAAAGGAAGTTTATGTTTTTGGAGCAATGTCCTATAGCTCTGATTTCTTCGAATTTATTAAATATGAGAAAACAAGGTTGAGGTGAAAGCCCACGTGGTCCTGTCTGCACAAAAGGTATTTCTCAACAAAACTGTGCTGAGAGCATCATGCTGACAAGACGTCATGGGGATGTTATCAAAGCAACTTGGAGATGCTGCTTACACCTGCTGCGTGCCCTTCAGTAAGTACCTCTGGCTTCACTGGGTGCTTACGTGCTACCCACACACACAGCTGGCTTGAGTTGTGACAGGAATCTGTTTAATTGTCTAACATGATTTAAAGCTTCTCGGGAAATTTAGGTGATTATTTCAAGCAGCAGGGATTTCTTATAAAATGGCTGGGGGGGGATTAAAAAATCAGAAACATAACAACACTTGGATCATTTTTGAAGCTCATCTATTTTTGTTTTCTGCCTGAGATCAAACTGCTCTCAACAAAGTGTGTCCCTGCAATAATGAACATCTGAGGTCATGGAGCCCGAGAGAAAGCAGGGGTCCCAGAGTGCTAGGGAGTAAAGCAGAAAACAGGAATCCCAGTGTGAATATTTTTGCCTGTGATTACCTGGGCAAGTGAGGCCTTGAATAAAATAGTACTTTCCTCAGATGGAAAAAAAATCCAGGTATTTACTAATAACTGCTTACCTCACAGTAGTGCTGGGCTCCAACAGCAACTTCGCAAATGCATGAGAAGTTACAGAGGTTTCTGCACCTGCAAATTAAGTGCTGTTCGAGGGTTTTCTACACACAGCAAAAACATCGTCTGAATAATTGCTATGAAGAAATTCGGCCTCTCAGATGGACTTTAAAAGTCTGTTAGCTTACTAGGATTCCCTGTCTTTCCATTCCTACTTATGTGTGTTGGAGAGGAAATCAAGAGATGGAGCCACTAAATCCATCATGTATTTTTACACTTCCTCATTCAACCTGTTTGGTGGGTCCTGGTTTTTTTTTTCCTCCCCCAGCCCCCCCTTTTTTTTTGCACACTGTGAATAGTTCTATGATCAGATGTGTTCGAGTAGGCAGCCACATATGACCCCTGAAATTAGTTTGTTAAGTATTCAGGTGTTTGGGGTTTTCTTGTTTTTATTTTTTGATAAGTATTTCTCAATTCATTCTGTGCTCTAGTGTATTAAAAGCCGATAATAATGGAAAGTACTTTATATTGTGC
This sequence comes from Tonatia bakeri, assembly GCA_004024845.1. NCBI lineage: Eukaryota > Metazoa > Chordata > Mammalia > Chiroptera > Phyllostomidae > Tonatia > Tonatia bakeri. Next base: position 180,363 of record PVIA01003068.1, on the reverse strand, counting down.
ACGATTCTTAGCATTTTAAATAAACTGACTCATTTAGTCCCGTAGCTCCTACCATCTCACAGAGAAGGAAGTGGAGACACAGGCTGGTTAAGGGACTGCTCCAGTTTTCCAGGACGTGAGTGGAAGAGCTGGGAGGGGAGCCCAGGCCTCATTCTTGTCCCACACGCTGGACTCGCTGCCTGGAGGGCCCAGCAATGGTGTGCTGGGGATGTTTAACAACCAGTTCTCAGACAAAAAAAAGAGTCCTGATCGTTAGCAGCCTTAGCTAACTAACATTCATGGTTCATTACTCCCTGGCTGATTTCAAGCTGCCAGTGGGAAGTCACCTGGCTCCCAAACTTTTGAAAATGGAATCATTGGCTTCTGTGTGCCAGTGCTGCATTACATCTCTCTATTTTCGGCAGCAACAACTGAGGGATGGTCTGTGTGCTGGCTGCAGCCACCTTGGCAAAGTAGTCCTAGGACTGTACACCTAGGGAGACTTTCCAGGGAGAACTGGCTGCTTCTACACCTGCCTCCTTAGCTATTGCAAACCCTCTGTGACCTCCTTCACGCTATGCCCAGAGTCAGAAGCAGGCCAGCCTGGCACACTCTCAGGTCAGGCATAGTGGGCAGCTCACTGGAGGCAAATAAACACACAGAAAAATGAATGGAATCTTTTCAGAGGAAGGGTGGTTCCACCCCTCCTTCTCTAGGTGAAGACCTGGACTCAGTGGGGTCAGCTGCCTGGGCCTAGGCAGCGAATTAGTTTATGGCAGACCCAGGTCTCTTGAGCAAAGGAAATTTACATTAAGAGTATTTATAGGATGGGTATGAATACACCCTCACCCACCTTGCTGATTTTCACTGATACCTACCTGACCTTTGTTCACTGGCATTGAACTATCAGAGAGGTGCACAGCAAGAAGAGATGATGGCCTCTTTGACCAAGGTTCCATGGAGGGCCACCTGGTTTGACTGGTATCCATACTGATGGTAAGGCTTTTACTTTGATCCTTTGGAAATTGACCTTGTGGCATTCACATTGCATCTTAATACAACTTTCCCTGGACTGGGCCATAGCTTTGTTTGATGTGCACAAGGTCCTTAGGAATAGTTTACATCAACCAAATCAAATCAGCCTGTGAGTTTTCTGAGGGCAGGGAATGGGAGGTTGCTTGTGGCAGCTTCTATGGAGATTGCAGCCACACAGAAAGGGAATTTGGGATGAAACACATGAGAAAGCCAGAGTAGGCTTTTAACATTTTTATTTTAATTTTTGCTTTGTTTGTTGGGTGTTTTTGCTGCTAAGGGGAAATTTTCCTTGTGTTCTACTATCAGTTACTTCTCTGTTTTCATGTTCTACTACTTACAGTACCTCATTCCAACTCTGCTCCCTGGATCCCAGTCCCGATTTCCACCAAGAGAAGCACCTCGATCAGTTTCACATGACATGAGGGGCAGGCACTGCTTTGACAGTGTGAGTGGGTGGGTGGGGCCTCACCCGCATGCAGGTCCATGAGGCAGACGGTAACCCTCTTCATGATTCCTTCTGTGCCCTGGCCTAGTTCCGTCCCAGTGGCTGGGCACCTTCATAGCTGCTGCTGAGGCTGGATGGTCTTGTTACACCTCTCCCTGCTTCCAGAGGGTCCTCTCTGAGCTCCAGACAGAATGATTAATGGTCCCTTGAGCCAACCCTAAACACTGAGGAGACAAATATACCTCATTCATGGGGAAACGAACCCCAGGACATGTATTATCTAGGAAAAATGAGATGGCTAGTGAGCTATTTTGTTGGATATTTGTCAGCTTTATTCTTTATTGTAGGACTTTGTTTAGTTTTTATATATACATACGTTTATGTGTATATATCTCTTTTTAAATATATACATATATAGTATATATACAGACTTTATTTAAAAAAAAAACAAGAAGAAAGCACTAGATACTAGAATGTTATTCAGGGATAGCTTTTCTTACATTATTTTTCTTATTACGAAAGTTGGAAAAGACTTAAATAAAAGTAGATATAAGCAAAAATAAAATAAAAATAATCTGTATTTCTTTAATCATTCAAATTTTACTATACAAGGTTTACTATACAAGGTCCTGCCAAGTATCCTGCCATGTAATATGAAAAATGGAGACATTTAGTGAAAAAGATACAAGAACAACTGTCCAATAGGACAATGATGCCTCAGTCCCCCTCAAAGGAGGCACCTTGGGACCTCACACACAGTTCTCCCAATCGTCATCTGCTGCTGTGCTGTATTTTCCTGGTTCTCATTGATGGTCTGAAATCTCTTTCCTTTCAAAAGTGATTTTAGTTGTGGGAAAAGCCAGAAGTCACAGGGTGCCAAATCTGGGCTGTAGGGGGGCTGAGTCACCATGGTGATTTGAGTCATCTGAGTGATGTATGAGCAGGGGTACTGTCATGATGAAACTCCAGTCACCAGTTGCCCATAGCTGTAGCCTTCTGAATCATCTGAATAGTTTTCACTGAGGAATGTTCAAGCTTAACACAAAAGTTGATGTAGATTCATTGCTTCACTCGCTCAGTCATTTTAAATGCAATGGCCACACAGCACACATGCTCACTCAATGGCATCTACCTGCCCCACTGACTAGTACAGTGAAGTCATCATTGTTCACAAATGTGCATTCCAGTCCACTCTCCTTGGATGCCAGCTTACATCGATGTTGTGCAAATTGTTCTCATTGTATTAACAGTGGCTGGACTTTTTCCAGACAGACCTCATATATCTTTCCACTTATTTGTTAATGAACACAGGAACATTTCTTTAAGCAGTTAGGATTATATTGTGTATACAGTGTTATAATTGCTTTTTAACAATACATTGCGTGGATTAAACAGGATAATTTATTTTTAAAAAAACTTTAAACACACTGCTCAATAGTTTCCACTAAAATATTAGCTGTTATAGTCATTATTATTTTCTTTCTATATCAAATATCATTACCTATTTTATTTCTAGTTATAAACAATCCTATAATGAATATTTTTATGGATAAGTCCTTTCACACAGTGGTTAGTATTTTTAAATTATAGTTCCTAGGAAGAAAATTGCTGATTCAAAGGGTATCCACGTATTCTTTATTTAGAGACTCTTCACTGAACCTTCACTGTTTGCCAGCAGCTATCTGAGAAATCACAAATAACCGGCAAGACAACAAGACATGCATGGTGCCTGCTGTGGTGGGGCTGGCACTCCAGGAAGAGTGAAAACAATTAAACAATTACAGGGAACTCAAAGAAAAGCACATTTGGTTAATAAACTATTGAAAAGATGTTTAACCTCCCTAGTAGGAAGGAAAATGCAAGTTAAAATAATGTGTTGCCACTTTCCACCATTAAATTGACAATACAAACCAACAAATGCCAGCAGTCCACTAAGGTGGAGAGGAGATAGGTGTTTATGGATTCGTATTACTGGATGAAATGTGTAATATTCTTACAGCCTTTTAAGAAAGTAATCTGGCCACCTCTATAAAAAATAAAATGCACATGTATTTAAACTCAGTACTCTAGGGAATTTATCCTACAGAAATAGTGTTTAAGAACAATGTATTTAAAGGAAATCAAAATATGCCACCCCAAAATATGACACTTTAGCATGAGGATTATTCTGAGCTGGAGAAGTCATAGCAGGAACTCTGTCCTCCCCCTTTTTGCTTTGTAGCAAGAGAGAAATTTCCATTTGTAAAGGTATTTCCTTTCCCCTTTCCCCATAGCAGGAAGAAGAGATAATTCATTATTGGAGACAGCACTAACTTGAGTCTGCAAACATAAACCTTACTAAGCTAATAATTATCTTGCACTAATTTCCCCTACATATTTACCTTCCTATAACTTACTGCTGCTAGAAGAAAAATAAACCCTTTCCTTTATCTTGTCACTTCTCCACATTTTATCACCCAGTGTTAAAATGGAATGTAGTCCTGGGACCTAACCACCTCTTTGGATTTTCCTTTCTTTACTGTGAAACTCCTGTGTGCATGTGTAATGAACTTTTTCTCCTTTTCATTTGTCTTTTATTAATTTCATTCCCAGGCCCCAGGAACTGAAACTGAAGGGAGAGGAAAAGGGTTGTTGTTTTCTTCTCCCCTACACATTCAACAAGTATGTATTACAATACTGCTTGTGGAAACAAAGAGATCAAAAAAGGAATTAGAGCTTCTGGTCAAGATGGAGGTGTAGGTAAACATGCTTTGCCTCCTCACACAACCACAAGAATTACAACTAACCTAAAAAAAAAAAAAAAACACCCAGAACTGCCAGAAAATCAAGTCATATGGAAGTCTGACAACCAAGGATTTAAAGAAGTCACATTCATCCAGACAGGTAGGAAGGGTGGAGTCACAGAGACAGGCAGAGATATGGTATAGCATGGAGAGGCAGTGGAGGCAGTGGCTGTGGAAAAGGCCATCCCACATCATGTGTGGTGGATAAAAATCAGGAGGAATATCTGGGGAGAAGGCAATCCCAGCTCCAGGTCAGACCTCACAGCCCAGGTTTCCAGTGCTGGGAAGATAAAGCCCCATAACCTCTGGCTATAAAAACTAGTAGGAGTTGAGACAGCAGAAGAAACTGCCAGTTTCTCAGGAAAGTGTGTTTAAAGGACCTACAAAGACTTAGAACATACATAAACCAACCCACCTGTGGAATCACCACAGGGCAATAGCTAGAAGGGTGCCAGTTGCATATGGGAAGTGGGTGAAGTGACTGGAAACTGGTGAATGCTGGGCAAACCTACAGAAGCCAGGCAGCAGCATTTTCCCTTCTCCAAAGCCACAAAGCAGTGAAGTGGATTGTCCTGCCCTGGCAAATACCTAAGGCTATGCCCTATACAACCTAACAGGCATGCTAAGATAGGGAGTCAAAGCAGTTCTACCTAATACACAGAAACAAACACAGGGAGGCTGCCAAATTGAGGAGACAAAGAAATATGGCCCAAATTAAAGAACAGAGCAAAACCCCAGAAAAAGAACTAAACAAAATGGAGATAGCCAACCTATCAGATACAGAGTTCAAAACACTAGTGATCAGGGTGCTGAGAGAACTCACTGAGTATGGCAAACACATAAGGGAAGAAATAAAGTTTACACAGAGTGAAATAAAGAAAAATCCATAGGGAACTGACAATGAGGGAAAGGAAGCCAGGGTTCAAATCAATGGTTTGGAATGTAAGGAAGAAATACACATTCAACCAGAAAAGAAAGAATTAAAAAAAACCCAAGAGTATAAGAAGACTATGGGACATCTCTAAACATGCCAACATTTGAATCATAGAGATGCCAGAAGAAGAAGAGGAAATGCAAGGAATTGAAAACTTATTTGAAACAATAATGAAAGAAAACTTCCCTAATTTGATGAAGGAAATAGACATACAAGTCCAGGAAGCACAGGGAGTCCGAAACAAGTTTGGCCCAAAGATGACCACACCAGGACACCTCACAATTAAAATTCCAAAAGTTCAAGATAAAGAGAGAATCTTAAAAGCAGCAAGAGTAATACAGAAGAGTGACCTACAAAGAGCTCCCATAAGACTGTCAGCTGATTCCTCAAAAGAAACTTTTCAGGCTAGAAGATTATTCAAAGCGATAAAAAGCAAGGCCCTATAACCAAGGTTACTCTATCTAGCAAAGCTATCATTTAAAATGGAAGGGCAGATAAAATGCTTCCCAGATAAGGTAAAGTTAAAGAAATTTGTCATCACCAAACCATTATACATGAAATGTTAAAAGGAAATATTGAGGAAGAAGAAGAAGATCAAATCTATGAACATTAAAATAAAAAAGTGCAAACTGTCAACAACTGAATCTAAAAAACAAAAGCAAACTAAGCAAACAAGCAGAACGGGAGCAGAATCATAGATATGGAGATCATTTGGAGGGTTGTCAGCTGGGAGAATGAAGAGGGAGAATGGGGGAAAAGTTGTAGGAATTAAGAAGCATAAATTGTAGGTACAAAATAGACAGGGGGATGTTAAGATTTGTATAGAAAATGGAGAAGCCAAAGAACTTACATGTATGACCCATGGACATTAATTAAGGTAGGGAGATTGCTGGAAGGAAGGGGGGTACTGGGCAGAGAGAGTCAAAGGGGGGAAATTGGGACAAATGTAATAGCATAATCAATAAAATATACTTTATGAATTATAATATAGCCACCCCATGGGAATTTTTACATTTACATTATTTCTCATATTGATATTATCCCATATATGTGATATTGTATATATTTATAATACATAAAAGAAATTAGGGGAAGTTAGATTAGGAATATCCATGTTATATGAAGAAGAAGAAGAGAAAAAATGTTTTAGAGTAATGAAAATGTATGATTCTCTTTCAGTGAAAAACAAGCCAGCAAACTCATAAATATATGTATAGGCTTGTATATTTATAAGATCTAGGAAAAGTGTGTATACAGATACCTAACACACTATTAATATTGGTTAGTGTTGGGAGATGGAATTGGGTAGATGATTAGCTTTTTTCTTTTATACCTTATTGTGTCACCTATTTGATCTTTAGAGTATCAAATGGAAATAATTTAACAATTAGCAGTTTAATATTAATAAAATACTATAGAGAAAATTTATTGAGAGTATTCCAGAGCTTTTAGCAGATGCACCTAGCACTCCTCCAACTTCAACACATATTACCCACACAAAGGGCTAGCTATAGAGCAGATCCCTCTCCAGGAATAAGGAGGCCATGCATGGGCATGTGGAATGAGGTGTGGCCATAATTACTGGTCATTGTTTTTACACTGTGAGATAGTATTCACTTGCATATATTGCCATTTATAGGTACTGTACTTAACAGAAGAATTCTAACAGAAGCACAGAAATTAAAACTGATGATACGTTGTGCCAGAAAGGGGGCGACTTTCAGCTCTGGAACATTCCACTCTCTAATCCTCAAGTCTTTCGTCTGTATGGTGGGCACCTTCCCGTTACCCATGCTGCAGAATTGTCAGCTGGATCACATGACAAACAATATATGAAAATGTCCAGCAGAAAACCTGGTACAACGTGAACCCTCCAAATGTGTTAGTTGGTCTGAATCTGCTCTCTTCATCTCACAGAGCTGTCATAAAGAACAAAAGAGGAACAGATGTGAGGGCACTTTGGAAAGTGTGAGGTGTGATACAAAAGTGAGGCAATAAGAAAGGCAGCCGGAGAGCCAGCGATAGAACCTGGGGGTCTTGGCTGAACTAAACTTCTTGGCTAAGCTCTTTGCATACTCTCACTGCAAACAGTTTCTCCAAGTTCAAGAACTTGGTTACCCCTCTAATGGACAGGAGAATGAGGAACTAGGTAAAGTGAAATGCTCCAAAGGAATGTCTGGCACTGAGTCCTTATTTCCAGAACTTTCCAGTGCTGGCAAATGTGAGATTGTGCAGTCACTGAGAGGCTTGCCAAGGAGATTCAGTGCTAACTGAACACAAAGGGGAAAGTCCCTTGGTGGGCCGAGTGCGCTGTTAAAGGCAAGCCGCAGTAGAGGGTACAATAACTATCAGCTCCAAAACACTTTGCAGGCATTGAGACTTGGCCAATTACAGAGTCGGAGTGTTTTGGCCAGCTCTGACGTGTGGGGAAAAGGTGGTGAGACAAAGCTAGTCTCCTAGCATTCTCTGTAGAATGTCCTTTGTGTACCAAGTGTCTCATAGCACAAGGTAAAAATATTTGAAAAGAAAAGGAAAAGTACTGTTTTTTATTCAAGAAAATGAAGCCTTTGAGTACCATCTCTTTCCCCCTGTATTCACTTAAAACACAGTGCACATTCCAGCTTTTTGCAAATCCAGCCTTAATTATGCTGCACAATGTTGTTGTATGCTTTGACCTTGAGGTAGCAATCTGCTTCCAAACAATGCCCAGCCCCAATTCTTCTTAGAGAAGAAATGGAGCGCCTATGGTGGCTTGATATACCCACATATACACCAACAATGGAATGAGAGTGAGGCTAGGGCACCCTTGGTCTGTAGGTAGGCCAAAGTCAAAGGTCAAAGGATGAGACTGTGCCAAAACATGTCCTTTGGCTTTGAGATCTGAGTAGCAGTCTTGTCCTGGTCTGCCTCCTCACTTAGTGCTCTTTAATCTGTCCTTTTCTTGTTTGATGACCTACTCAGCTAGGTTGTGGTGGAAATTCTGTTAAATAAGTGACCTTAACCAAAATCCCCTCCTGTTCTTACATCCCGTGGTCAGCATTAACCTTTTAGTGCTTGCTGTTTCTCTTGGCCACAAACATACCAAGGCTTTGGTGTAAAAACAGCAGCCACTAATCACAGCTCAGTAGTTTCCTGGGTTTGTGTGAACAAACATTCAGAGAAAATTGAGGGTACTGTGTATTCAACTGCTTTTAGAAACATCAGTTGCACAGTTGCTACAGGTAGAAAGTCAGCTCTTTTGGGTGATTCTAGGTCCAGTTCTACTGCTGCTTAGAAGACTGTGTAGCTCCACCCCTCCAGGCCTCCTTGTTCTTGTACAAAAAAAAAAAAAGTGGAGATTGAATTAGAGGCTTCTGTGGTTCTTCTTTTAACAAATTCTATGAATCCATGATTCTGCTGCCTCAGGCAATAGGTTGGGATTGCCAGATTTAGCAATATTTGAGACATGCTTATTCTAAAAAGTTATTCATTGTTTATCTGAAATTCAAATTTAACTGGGTGTTGTATATTGTATCTGTCAACCGATAAGTTAAAATATTATTGGGAGAAGGGCAGATAACCCTGGCTCTGCTCCTTGCCCAGGCACCAAGACAAGGGGACCAGAAGAAGAGGCCTGTGAGAATGGCTCTCCTCACCCCATCTCATGGCTGACCCAGGCTAGGAAGGGGACCCACTGTCCCAGGCAACTTTTCTCTGGAATACAACAAACTAAGTCAGTTCTTTTCAGGCAGAAAAGCTCAAACACACTTAATTTGGTCTCCTTTCCAAACAGCATTAAAACAAAATAAAACTCGCCCTGGCCAGTGTGACGCAGTTGGTTGGAGCATTGTCCCATAGACTGAAAGTTTGTGGGTTTGATTCCCAGGCAGGGCACATTTCCAGGCTGGGGATTTGATTCCTGGTCAGGGTGCACATGATAAGGCAGACAATGATGTTTTCCCCTCTTCCTTCCCCTCTCTAATAGAAAAAAATTGTCTTCGGGTGAGAAAAAAAATCTCCTTTTTAAGAAGACAATTCTTCCCCCCCTCCCCACAGAATTAAATTCTAACACATGACCAAGGAAGTAGTTTGCTCCTGAACAAAAAATCTTGGGCGTTGTGTGCATGAGAATAAAACTTGCTCTGTGAGTATCCGTATTCAGCATGTCAGTGAAAATAAGCAGATTTACCTTACAAAGAAATGGGGAGAAATTACATGTGTACAGTATTTGATTGCTTATAAATTTTTTTCTTACATTGTTTAATTTTATTTTTACAAGTAACCCAATTAAAGGGGTTTTGCATTAACTACATTTTATAGGTAAGGAATCTGGCCTAGAAGTATTGTTTCTTACCCAAATTTCACATCAAGGAAATAGTGATTTGCCCAAATCCCCCAGCTAGTCAGTAAAAAAACAAAAACAAAAACAAACCAGCTTCTTAACAGTTACTTTACCCTTTCTGCTCAGCTGCCCTGCTATGTGAGGACTCTTCTAGAATAGTCCTGTGGAGTTTAGAAAGAGAATGCCAGTGCCTTTCCCTGCTGTGGCAGAATGGTAACACGCCAGCCTCTGTTCAGGCTCCTTTTTGCTTCCATACTGTCCCAGGCCTCTCCATCAAGCCGCGACCCAAAGCTTTGAGAGCTGGCTGGTAAAAAAACAACCAGCCAGATTAGCACTATTTCAACAGAGGAGGAGACTGGGCACAGATGGCCGAAATTAGAGCCTAGACATTCAGGCAAGCCACTGCCTGCTCCCTCTGCCTCCAGTGCTTGGGCTGGCTGTGCTCAGCCCTGGTGGCTCGGGAAATACTCAGAGAAGCTTGAATTCAGAGTAGGTAATAAGAGCACACACATTCCCTAGTAGTAGCCTAAGAAAAACAATACACACTCTTCTTTCTCTCTCCTGTTGCTGATATGGGAACATGCCCTGTACCTGTTTGACCGGTGACTTATAATAACTCAATTGCCAGTGGTCAGATTCACTTTTGTGGTCTCTCGATGGATAGACTACACTGGGTTCCAGGGGTTGTTTGTGCCAGAAAACTGGAAAGTTGACCAGGACTCTTATTATACAAGCATCCACACTTCTCTGGAAAAGATCAGGTAATGTCAGGGTTTTGAATACTAGGTAGCATTGTTTTCTTTTACTTAGCTAGCCCAAAATGCTTTCCTGTTGCATCTGAAAATGTGTCTACTGATTTTATATCTCATTTAATTTTTATTTATTTGTTTAGCTCCTGGAAAATAAATCACTTGTATCCCCTGTTTTCTCTGTGAATAACATTTGTAGTTATTCACTTCCATTTTTTATATATTTATATATTTTTTTATCATTTATGAGGAAGAAGAATAAAATCTACTGAAACAACATTGGACCAAAGACTTGGATAAAATACATCCTAGCTGAGATAATGGGTGACTTTTAGTTTCTTCTTTCCCTCTCATAAATATAAAATCTATTTAAAAAAAAAAAGTTTAAAAAATGATAACAGAAAGGAAATCTTCGTTGCCCAAACCTACACCTAAAACCCAGTCTCCGCAACTGCCTGAAACTGCCTGACAGTCTCTTCCCTTTCTAGCTGTTGACAAACAACGCACATTTACATAATTGAGATGATTAAGGGCAGTGCCAGGTACTGCTATCACACAGTCTTCCAGCCCCGACCGACTGCCAATTTCCGTTCCCTCCTAACAGCCTGAAGGCATGGAGATTAACACCTACAAAGTGTGGCGGCTTGAATATAGATGAGGGTAGAGAACAGGCTGCTTCCTTTGATTAAAACATTAGAAGAATAATTATTACAATAATGAAATGGTTTCAGCCTTCTGTTAAGATGTTTTTTCCTCCTCCAGTTTACTATGTATCTATGAATTTTTTTTTTATTTCTCCATATGGCAAATTACTGTCATTGAAAATCATATACTTCAAGTTGAGAACATTTTGTATGGGTTGAGTTAGTGGTCCCCAAGACAGGGTAATTTTCATCGTTGCAGAGGAGAGGAGAATATTACTTCTGGAGACCCAGCAGGCATTTTATTAAACAATTGTACCAGCTGGAAACAAATTATTGCCTTTATTCTAAACTACCATTTAGAAGTCAAATGCTTTCATTTCAGTGGGAAGTAAGTGTTGGGATCAGCTAGGGTTCTCATGTTGGTGGATTTCTTTGCAAGCCAACCTAGACCTAAATCATGACCAATGTTGATGCTGTTGGCTGCTATTTTTACACTGAGGCTGCTGTGACTGCTTTTAACTCAGGAACTGATTCCACTATCACTGTTTTCTCTGAGGCCCTGGAATATTTATGAAGTTGTTCAGGGAGGAAGACACACATATTGGGCAAAATCCATATGCGATGTTAACGTACCCCTTCTTCAGCCCTGATTCCTACAAAATTGTTACGTGTACACTCTTGCAGAAGCCAGTGGGTCCCCACATGGTAAGAGACAAGGGATGGGCTCCACATTTTTGCAAAGGATGGAGAAACGCTGGCCTTTGTTTCTAAAGGCTGTGTGATGCAGAACTTGGGTCTGTTCTTGGGGAAAAACAAAACAAAACAAGAATGTTCTGCTAAAAGAAGCACAGGCCATGTTATCAGCTAATATGTCCATTCTGTATAGTTAGTGGGAAAATAAAGTGTATCAGGGCAGTGTAATTTAGAAGGGTGGAGACAGCCACATAATTTCCAGGGCAGAGAAAACAGTGCTCTTTGGTGCATTTTTGGTGGAACTCATCTGTTTTGGCAGTAATTTCCAGCTTCTTTTTTTTCTATGCATAGTCTTTTTTTTTTTTTTTTTGTAATGGAAAATTACAGCACAAGACCCTGAAAGTTGAGAAGTGGCCACTGAGAACACTGCCTATTGCTTTCTTACTGGAATTTGCTTACTGTGGCCATCTTGTTGGTTACCTGTTTATCACTAAAACTAAGTGCCTTCCTGTCAGAAACTTAATTGAATCGGGATCATTCAAATCCCAGGAAAAAGTGTGTTTTGGCCATTTCATTCCTTCAAGATGTGCTGTGCCTTTTGACCTAATTGATTTAAAAAAAAAAAAAAAACCCTCCATGTAATTGTGCAAGTCAGGAGCCCAGATAATTTTCTTAACCAAATTGGCTTCCCCAGATCTCCCCCAGGGTCCAGCCTCTCCCTTGTAGTTTCTCAAGCAAGACAGAAGTCAACCTTGGGTAAATAGCAGCT
>PVIA01003068.1:0-167911 GCA_004024845.1 Tonatia bakeri | reverse complement strand
ATGTGAGTGATCGCTCTCTCTTGCTCTGTCTCTCTCTCTATCTGTGCAATTTGAATTCTTACAAAAATACATTTTAAAAAATTAAGGTTTTTTCGAGTTCATTTTATGTGCTGCTAAACAAATTACCACACATTGGTGGAAGAGATTCATTCTCTCACAGTTCTGGAGGCTAAAACTCTCCAACCAAGGTGTCAGCAGGGCCATACTCCCCCTAAGGGCTCTAGGGGAGAATCCATTCCTTGCATCTTCCAGCTTCTGGTGACTTTCGGCATCCCTTGGCTTGTAGCTGCATCACTCCAATCCTTACCTCCATCTCCACATCACCCTTTCTTCTGTGTGCCTCTGTTCAGGACTTGTCATTGGACTTAGGGTCCACCCACATAATCCATAATGATCTCCTCATCTGAAGATCCTTAATTACCTTGGTAAATCCCTTTGTCAGATAAGGTCCTGTTCAAAGGTTCTGGGGATTAAGACATAGACATAGCTGGTAGTAGCAGGGGAACCATCTAGTCTACTACAGTACCTAAAACTGATTGTTTGCTCCCAGGAAGATGTTTGGAAGTAAATGCAATGTAAATGTATTTCTTTCTTTTATGTTCCTTAATTTGTTCCAGAAATGTTTTAAGACAGACTCATAAGGTCATACATTATTTATGAAGAGAAATGGTGTGTATTCTAGATGTGTGTTGTTCTTGCCGATGTGCTCTGTGGTCTCCGGAGATTGCAGGCCTTTGCAGGACCTCCCAGCACAAGGAGCACTGATTCCCAAGAAGCGCCTCACCTACCGGTAAGCTTCTCCCACAATCTCTTTCCAAGGCAATAATTCTCAATCTTCCTGCAATTGTAGACCCTTACTAACTGCTTGTTGACTCATGTCCCTTAATGGAGGTTAAGGGGAAAAATGTCTTCAACGTCCCAGAATTTTCCCTGGTAAGGCAGACAGAGGACCTCAACTGATGAACATACACTCCTTTGCCTTGCAAGGGGCAGTACAGCCAGCAAGCTTAAGTGAGACACGGTGACTGAGCTGTAAACCACAGCCATGCTCCCCTCTTCTATGTGCCTCTGGCCCCTGTGCCTTTAGGCTCGTATGCCATTCCGCTCTCTCACAAGGGAAACTCTGTCAGTAAACTGAGTCAGGATCCCACTTAGGGTAAAGTTATATTTTTAACTCTGGCTCTCCACAATCTTGTCCAAGTGTCTTGGTCCTGATTCTTGAATTGGTGATAAAGGGTGAGTGCAGCCCTTAGGCCTTGAGCAGTTTGCATATCAGGTACAGACATTTTTGGATTCCCAATCAAAAGGCCAACGTTAGATCAACAAAACCTTGTTCAGGGACACTCACTTTTTTGATTGGCTTGATGTAACATACCATTTGTAATTGGCATCCAGTATCCTAAAAAGAAGTATTTCTTCAGAAACTATGGACTATAGCCAAACCCATACTGCATCTTGGCTAGGTCCTGTGCCCTCTGCTAAAGAGATTACAAGGGAAAAGAGGCCCAGACATCAGCTTGGATTGTAACCAATCAGATTAGCAGTTCCTTCTAGGGATGAGAAAAAGCAGAGGCAGATGCAGTCAGGGAAGAACCAAGTACATTTCCCTCTCCATTCCTGTCAGTTACATTGGTTGGATTGAACTTAGGTGTAGAGTGTGATTGTCCCTGTTTCACTCAGTTATCACTCTGCTGGGTCAAGGTTTGGTCAAAAATCCATGCTCTGTTTTAGGCGAGCTGCCATGGGGCTTAACCTGTCTGATATCTCTGTCTGGCGCTTCTCTGAAATGTCTTCTTCTCTGCAGTTTGTCTTGATGCTTAGTGAAATATCTCCTAGGCCCTAACACAAGAAGCATGAGGTTTAAGAGTTGCTTTGACAAGAGGAATAAGAGATGCAGTTTGGAAAACTCAGCATGCTATAATTCCTTCTAGGAAATTCATAATAAATATTAAAAGCCTCCTTAAACTTTATTAATGTGGAGTTTTTCAAACTTATTTGATTTTAGAATTACTCTTTTACATAATACCAATTATCAGTGTGCCTCAATCTCCTTAAATGTAAAATGGGTATACACAGCTCTGGCCCGTATCTACCAGGGCTGGGAGAAACGCAGATGTCTGAGCAAGCACTTCTAAAATAATAGCAGGCTGTTCAAAAATAGTAACATGTATGTACATCTGTAACAGGATTATGGTCCACAGACTGTGTCCCATTTCCTGATTTTGTAAATAAAGTTTTATTGGAATACAGACACATCTATTTGTTCACATATCATCTATGGCTGCCGTTGCCATACCATGGCAAATTGAGTAGTTGCGACAGAGGCCATGTGACTCAGAATGCCCCAAATTTTCATCACATTGTCCTTTATAGGACAAGTTCATTAACCCCTGATTTACAATAAGAAATCATTTATATTTGAGGGTATGCTACATCGGGGGGAGCAGGAATGGCACAGGTGGCTCTGCTTCCCTTGGGAAACTGGGAAATTGACTTACGGCAAAGCTCCGACCTGGGTTCTTGTATCGGGGCCCAGGAGGTGCTCTCCCTCACTGGGTGGCTCGGGTGGTAAGGTCTGCAGGCCTAGCAGGAGGGTGGCAAAAGAAGTACACACAGACTTTCTTCAGATAATAACTTGGGTGACGAACATGCCTGGACACTTGTAGCAAATCCTGGAAGGTTGCCCAGTCCACCCCGAGTAGAAAGAGGAGCCAAAGAACATGCAGCTCGAGGCCTGCTGAAAGGGCAGAATGACAGTTTGTCATAAATACACTACTGACAATTGTACCTGAGAGCATAGTGTTTCTATGAGTTTTGAAAATCATTAGGGACCAGAGACAGGTATTCCCTTGTAAGAGCAATTCTCAAAAGATTAACAAAGCATTGAAACATCACAGTGACACTTCCAAACATTTCCCCTTAGGTCTCCTCTGGTGTGTGGACAGGTGCTTAGGACCATGGGTCCCCACTCTCAGGCTGGAACACGCTGAGATCAGCGTTCTGAAAATCCATCTCAGTGATTTTCTGAAGCTCAGCCCTCTAAACTCGGCTGCTTCACATTCACAGACTGAGTATGCAGACAGCAGAACACAAAAACGAGTGGGCTGTTCCTGGAAAGAAGAATGTTCTCCACTTAGTAGGTGGGTGAGGAGCATGATAAGAGCCTTAACACCAGGGCCCAGATTGTGGTGGTATCGCTAAGGCCCCTGTTTCTGGTCTTCACGGTCACGAGCTGCTAACAGCATCTGGCATCCAGAACTCTTGGTTGAGGAATGCTTGCAGGGCTATTTGTGGAGCCTATCTCTGAGAACACACTTAAGACACCTCATATATTTCCAGCCTTCCTCCCCACCACGCGTGGGGGCGTAGGCTGTGATTATGTTTATGGTGGGGAGGGATGAAATGTTTTGGAGAGTCACCATGACATTTCAATGCTCTGCTAATCTTTTGAGAATTGCTCTTGCAAGTGCATACTTACTGCTAGTCCCTAAGGATTTTAGAAACTCATAGAAATGGAGTAAAAAATCACAACTTGGAGTTGGACTAGCTAATTATCCTTCTGCCTATTTTCCCCTGCAGAGCAGTCCACTTTCCTTAGCAATTTACAGGCAAATGGACTTTCCTCCTGCTTGGATTTCAAGTCCTTCTGCAATCTGGAAACAGTTTTATTCCCCATGACTCTCTGGCCCTCCATGGCAGGCAGGTGGACTCATTACTGTCCCTAAGTACCCCACCTTCGTCCTTTCCTGGAATGCGTGCATGCCCTTCACCTCTCCTCTTGCACCCCATTTTCACGAGGCCATTCCTGACAACTGTAAGCCCTTTCTCTGAACTCCCTCAGAACTATGCCGTATGCCACTTAAATTACATGTAAGGTTTAATTGGTATGACTATTTAGAGTATATGTTAAAAAGTAAATTTTACTCTCTTCTCTCCAGCAAGAATATCAGCTTCTTGAAGGTGTAATACATCTACTTCATTTGAATCTACCCTTCCAATCTGAACTCATGGTTAGCGTATGATGGTTTGTCAGTAAATGCTGCTGGGAATCGAGGGAGGCTTTAGGGGCCTCTTTGTCTACTAAATTTAGAAAAATTGACACATTACAGAGGAGTTTCAGCTAAAGAGTGTTAGCTGCATTCACCCTAGGACTCAGATGTCCAGAAAGCCAAGGGTAGGCCCACCAGGACCTTTTTGCATTTGATCCAGAGTGTCTTGGGAAGGAACCCACCCTCAGGGAAGACAGAATAGAGGGTCTTGATATTTGGACAAGGCCTGTAGGCGAATGAGGGACAGAAGGGGTTTATTCATTTCCTGGGCTGCTGTAACAAGGTACCACAAGCTGGGTGGTGGAAAACAACAGGAATTTGTTCTCTCATAGTTTTGGAGGCTAGAAACCCAAAATCAAGATGTTGGTGGCTTCATACTCCCTCAAAATTCTCTACGGAAGGATCCTTCCTGGCCTCAGCCAGCTTCTGGTAGCCCCCGGTGATTTCTGGCTGGCGGATACCTCACTCCAACCTCTGCCTCTGTGTCCACGTGGTCGTCTTCCTTGCGTGTGTCTCTGTCTTCGGATGGCGTTCCCTCTCTTACAAAGACAGCAGTGATGCTGGATTAAGAGTCCGGCCCAATGACCTCATCTTAATGATATCTATAAAGACCTCATTTTCAAATAAGGTCGCAGTCACAGGTAACAGGGGTTGGGACCTCAACACCTCTTTTTTGGGGACACAATTCAACCTATAAGCTAGAGGCATCTTTAATAGAGAGTCATATGTTAGTCTTTAATACCATTCCTTTCACCAAGGGCTGAGTGAAAGCCCTTAGGGAGAAATCAGTAAAGTGATCTTTATAAAATATTGATCCTTTATATTTATGTGTGTATAAATATTGGTTATATATATGTATATATGTTTGTGTGTTTGTGTTTATATATATCTGATACTGTCTTGGGGCTGTAAGAAGAAATTACAGGGTACAGGTGCTCCTCAGTTTACAATAGGGTTCCCATTGTAAACCCATCATAAGTTGAAAATATCATAAATCAAAAATACACTTAATACACCTAACCTACCAAACACCATAGCTTCGTCCAGCCTCCCCTAAATGTGCTCATAACACCTGCATTAGCCAACAGTTGGCAAAATTGCCCGCCACGACTGATGCACCGTGTAGAGCATCGTTGTTAACCCTTGACCCTTGTGATCACGGGGCTGACTGGGAGCTGTAGTTGCTGCCACCGCCCAGCCTCATAAGAGATCAGCTAACACATATCCTAGCCCCAGAAAAGAGCCAAATCCAAAATGCAAAGTGCAGTTTCTACTGAATGAATGCGCACCACTTTCACACTGTTGTAAAGTCGAAAACCATGAGTTGAACCATCATGAATCAGATTGTCTTTATAAGCAGAGTTATGAGCCACTTTCTACCCTTGAGCCTGGAACCTGGTGGAGCTTGAGGGCACAGCCTGTCCGTCTGCACCTGCAGCGGGAAGGCAGCAGGAGGGGGGCCTCAGAGGGCTGTCCCTCATCACTCAGGGAAGTCAGACCTGACGGGAGACTGCGAGTAGAGCTCTTCCCTGTTCTCCCAGCGTCAGAACTCTCCTCCCACCTCCGGACCCTGTCTTCTGTATAGTGTCTTCCTGCCTCATCCCCTCACAATCCCTGCTGTCCCTGCCTCACCTTCTACCCCTTCTTCCTCATTCCAGGAGCTGAGCAAGCCATTCTATTTAAGAGAGAGGGAAAAAAACTCTCCAATTTTCTCCTTTAGTAGATACCATCTATGTCTTTATAGTTTTAGTGGCTCTGGTTTTAATCGTGCAACTCTCAAGGAGGGTATCTTTGCCTCTAAAAATGAAAATCGCTTGTGTCTGAGAATGAATCTCACTGAGGGGTGCCATGTTCTCTGCTCCCTCAGATTCAGAGCATTCACTAATCTGCCCCAACCCTGCTGTGGGGGTAGATAGTAGCTCCTTGTAGCTTTAGCGGAGAGATAAATTTCTGCAATGTGTGAAGCCCTCCTGCCCTCTCGCTCTCTTACCTTCTCAATGGGCAGAGGGTAGAGATCCTAAGATGCTTCTAATTAACACAAATCCTCTGGCTGTAACAGCTCTGACCACCCTTCCCTAAAACCCCCCACCCGCTCAGAACTGTGTGGTGAGTTTAGACCCTATGTACCTGCCTTTGGCTGGGCAGACTTTTAAATGTCCCCCACGAACTCTGTCATCGCCCTCTTTATTTGGTTGTGTGCGTCATCTTTTCTGACATAAAATAGGAATTACACTAATATCTGCCTTTCCATCTTGAGGCCCTAATTAGGTGCCTTGGGGAAAAGTCTGGGTCAGAAGGCTGTTGACTGGGGCCAGCCTATCCCAGGTGTCACCCAGGAGGTGCCCCTGAGGAAGGCTGCAAGGGCAAGACTGCATCCCCCGCAACCACAGCCCTGAGATCCCGCAGAGCCAGGCCTCTGGGGATGCTGATCTGGAAACCTGAGCTTCTGCTGGTGTCACAGCCTTCTCCTAAGGGGCGGAGGGAGCAGGGGAGAAATGAGCTCACCCTTTTTCTCCCTGGCCAGCTTGGCTCTGTGCTGTGCCTTCGCTCACCTCCTTGTCACCCAGGCCCATGGCAGGCTGGGGCAGACAGGGCAGAAGGCTGTTGTGGTCACAAGCCTGCCAGCCAGACCCCACTGGCTGCTTTTGCAGAGTGTATAATCAGAGCATTAGAGGGAACTAGACAAACAGAAAGAACAAAGAAAAGTCCTGAGATGTGGGCTGATTGTCAGATGTTGAAAAATCTTTGTTAACATGAGAGTGGCTATAGATGCCGGATTCTTGCACATGTTTCTGCTTACATATTTACTTACAGGGGCGCAGTCATTAAATCATGTTATCCCCTGAAGATGTTCTCAGCAGCAACAAATCTCCTGGCATGAGATGGCATAGCAATAAAAACTACTCGTGACAGTCAGGATGCTGCTGGAGTGCGTAAAATAAATTTCAAAAACTATGTTAAAACAGTAGGAGGCATGATAGTCTTGCAGAAATAAAAACGACAGTCTGAGATTGTCAAATCTAGATCTTCTTTTCCTGAATTATCCATGAGTTATTTTTAGTTTTTGTTTTTTACTGTGTAAAAATGATGACAGCATTGCCTTTTCTCCCAGTTCCTTCCCAGAGCTTCCCCACATTCCTCATGTCTGGAATCAACATAAGGATAAAAAAGAAAAAGAAACAAAATACAGATATCATAATTGGACAGATTGATAACTGGATTCAACAAATAGGGTTCCTAATAAATGACAGGCCTGAAGGAGAAGGAAGGTAAGAACTTAGAAAAATAAAGCATATTTCCAGGTCCTTAAAGAGTCCCTTGCCACACGAAATTGGCTATGATTTTCCAGCCTGGCATCAGTTAGTCGGGAGTAGTAATAATATTGACATTCTGAGAGGCCTGTAATGCCTGTGGCAGCATGGTAGCAGCTCTTGCCCATTAACTATGCAATTAGCCACACCCTCTCTCTGAGGAAGGGGTAACAGTGCATATCTCACTGATGAGAAAACAGAGGTTCAAAAGACTTGGTGACTTGCCCAGGGTCACATGACTCGTGGCTACTGCAGATTGTCTATGATACCATGAAATGAGCTGATGGAAATAATGTATCTTGAATGTTGATGCTCAGGCCTTAGTGTTCTGTGGCTGCTCAGCTGTCCTCTATTATTTTTATCCTCCCTCCCCTTTTCCCAAGAAGTCTACGCTTGCACTCTGCCCTACAGCTTTCTGTGCTCCCAAAGCCTTAGCTACTTACCCAGAAGGTCACAGGGAGAGAACAAACAGGGACTTATCCCTCAGGCAAATCGGGAGACCAGGAGATTAGGTCAGCATGGCCGTGGACCAATCCGAGGACTCAAAGGCTTCTCAGTTCCAGGCTTTCCCTTGCCTTGCAGAGGCAGAAGTGGGCTGAGCCGGCAGACCCCGGGGGATGTGTGGGACCAGGCTGTCACCCAGCTTTTCTTAACACTAAAGCCTTACATGTTCCAAAAAGGGCAGACAGCTCATAAAGTGTACAGTTTTCATCTCCTCTCAGCTAGTTCGTATGCACTCTGACCAGGAACATCCACACCCAGGAGGTGGTTCGTTAGCGTTTGCTGTCCCCCATTCCACAATTCAAAGGTAGCTCCTTCAAGGTTTCCTTTCTTGGCTGCCTCCTTCAGCAGCAGAGGCTTTGGGATTTTGTACAAGAAATGTTAGAAAACCTTTTTTTATTGCTGAGACAAGTTGTGTTCCATACGCACGGACTGTGCTGGGACCAGTCTAAGCCGCCTCTGCCCTTGCGCAGACAAGGTTAAGGGCGCCATGAACCTGTTCCTAACACTCCTTGGAATAGCATTCTGTGTAGCCCCGATTCTGTTACTTGATTCCCATTGGAAAGTAAACCAAACCCTGCTGGTAGGGTTTAGGAATGTGTGCTTCCTACGTGCCTTCTTTATGAAAGTGCTGGTTGGAGTGCCTAAAAGGGCACAGACCGAGCTTTACCAACCTTCCAAGAACACACGCTGTGACTGCATGCGTGCCTCTTTGCCACGACTGTTTACACAATCCATGTCAGATTTACTTTCATTATAACATATCACTGGTGGTGGGTGTGTGTGCACATGCGTGTGCATGTGCGTGCCTGCCGTCCCAGTGGTGTGTCGAAGATGCTCACCTTGGTCCACATGGGCTCCACGAAGTCAGTGTGCTCACTCTGCACTCAGTGACCTCACAGATTTACTTGAAATCCACCATGAAAATTAGCAAATGCTATAAATTAGGACCTTTCTTTTTCTTGGGAAAGCTGGTCATTAAACATTTATTTGCACAGTACTGCCTGTAGCCTGTGGAGGCTAATTGAGAATGGCCAATTTGGTTGAGGATGGTTTGCAGTCTCACTAAAATAAATTAGCCTGCTTACTGCTGTTTTTAGTGCATGATAATACTCAAGAAAAGTTTTAATATGTCTTATGAGAACCATAAGGTTAATGTGTGTGTATGTGTGTGTGTATATATATATATATATATAGTGTAAAATGATGAAAGCAGCACACACTAGAGAATATTAAGACAATACAGAGAAGTAAAAATACTGAGAAAAAAATCACCCTTAATTTTACCCTCCAAAAATGATAAGTTTTAAAATAAAATTTTATAAAGTAACTTGACCAAGCTTTACTTTTAACAAAGCCAAAAAGAAAAAAAAAAAAAGACATGCTCTTCTTGATTATATTGAAATGACCCTTGTTCCCTGTGGCAGGCCAATTGGAAAGGTTAATTTTCAGGCTCTCATGGTCCCTTAAATTATTCATGGTTTCCAAAACGAAAACCTCCTTTCCACAAACTTAAAAAAGTGCCAGTTGCCCTCCTCTTGTCTTAGACTCCAGTGTCCAAAAAGTTACGATATTTGCTGACTTCAGTGTTAGCAGGAGTCTCAGGGGTTGTGAAATAATAAGCTACAGTTTGCTCCACACGAGCTCCCTGAGAAACTGTCCTCTAAAGTGTACCCAGCCTTTGGAATCATTTGAAGACGGAGGCCTCTTCCAGTTGCACCGTGAGAGGTCGGCAATGACTGCGGCGTGCCTGAGCATCCGCGGAGTGCGGCCGTGGGTGCCTGGCGGGAGAAGCAGCGCACACTAACAGATGTTTGCTTTGGAGCTGAGACTGCTGTAGAAGTACACCGGGGATCCAAATGTAATCAAAGAAGCAGGAACAAGACTCTTCTTACTAAGCAACACTGGTAACTTGTTACCCCAGATTTTGATGCTGTCACACTACAGGTTTGGGGCGAATACCCTGTACCTGGCACTGCCTAAGGGGTATCAATATAGCCAACTGGCTGACCTTGCAACCTTATGCGGCAGGACAATCACCCCTGTCCTGAAAGCTCTCCCACAGTATGTCATGAAAACACCCCCGGTAGCTTTTTTGAAGTCATACTTATGCCTGATGTATTGCAGAATTGTCCACCTGAAACCTATGTAACTTTATTAACCAATGTCACCCCAATAAATTTAAAAGTTAAAAATGATAAATAAAGTCATGCTTGTGCTGATCCCAGAACTTTAAGGAAAGTATGATTTTTCTATTCAAGACCTTTAAGATAAATACAAGTCCATACAATGGCATAACAGCATTCCAAGAACAGGATGTTGAAGGCTGTTGAAATTACACAGACCTTGGAATTGAGGTCCTTCCTTCATGTTGTCTGCCCCCTGAGATAGAGTAAGCATCCATTTATAAGGCCTAGGAGAGCCCAAATCATAGAACAGGTGTCATAAAACCCTTTGCCAAAATGATTCCATTTGCCAAGAGTGACCCCGCATGCAAACCATGGACTCTAGGTGATAATGATGTGTCAAGGTGGGTTCATCAATTATAACGAATGCACCCCCTCCAGTGCAAGAGGTTAATAATGGGGAGGCTAGGCATGTGTAGGCAGGGTGTGTATGGAAGTGCCATATACGTTTCCCTCATTTTTGATGGGAACTGCCCTAAAAAATAAAAAGGTTTTATGTTCTAAGGAACCATTCCCAGGATGGGAACAGTCCAGTGCCTGAGCTGTGATATTTCTGGCAGAAACCAGGAATGCCAGGTCTTGAGTAGTATGCATTTGGGTATATGCTGGACCTTGAGTCATTAGAAGAGGAAGGAAGGAAGGAAGGAAGGAAGGAAGGAAGGAAGGAAGGAAGGAAGGAAGGAAGGAAGGAAGGAAGGAAGGAGGGGAGGGAGGGAGGGAGGAAGGAAGGCGGGAGGGAGAAGGGAGGCAAAGGAAAGTAGAGGAGAGGGAGGAGAAAAAGGAGTAGGAAGAAAAAAAGGGGAAGAAAAAGGGAAAAAGAGTCTCATTTGAAAGCCTTTCATTCCAATAAACATAGCAAAGATTTCCAGTTAAAAGTGAAATGAGAGATGTTGAATTTCATTATGGTTTCCCTAAGAACACTGGTTTAGGAGAGTGAAGGCAAGAGAGAAGCATGAAAGAATATAATTGTGAAAGGAAAACTAATTTGATTAGTGCTGTTTTTTTTAAACTGTAATGGTCAATTTTGGGAATATTATTACAGCCAGAAGCATCCCTCTGATGGATATATTATACCCCTAACCTAGAAATTGCTGACATCAACACTCAAAACAGATGGTGGTTTCTAAATTGGTTTAATAATAGATTCCAGAGTTATCACACAGAACTTCAACCACTAGACTGGTTTAATCAGAGTGATGCTCAGAAGGGATAATAGTGACAGACAGGATAGGTCCAGTCATGTGGGCAAGTACTCACAATCTATTAATCCTAGAGGATTATTATAGAAACAGAAATTACCTGAGTTTATGGTTAGAAGATAGATCAAATCATGCTGAGAGGAAGTCATGACATCTGCTAAGTACTTTGAACTTCACCAGAAAATCATGCATCTCTTCTTGGTTACCAACTTCTCCAAGATGGCTTTGATAGGAGTTATTGCTTTTAATCATATTCTAATCAGACAAGAAAGAAGGTGCCAAGATTTTAGTACCATGCCCAAAGATATTTCTGAGGGAGACATCTAGGTACTAAATTTCACTTCTGCAAGATGTGGTGCAGATCTGAAATGTCTTTGTGTTGGATCATGTCCACGGACACCAGGAGGGGTGATGCGTGGATGCAGGTACTTCAGGCAGTGGGTAATTGAGCCCACCCATATATGGGGACTCTGAAGCGGCAGGGTGCTACAGGGTGGTGAGGAGGGGAGGGCTGGAGACCCAGTGCCAAGATCCCTGTTGATAAGCTTGACACTTGAGGGAGTGAATCCAACACTGTGAGGGGATTGTGTAGACCAGGGAATAGTAGCAACAGGACTAAGCACAGACTGGGGATCAGGTTCTCTTCCATTTTCCCGGGCCCAAAGTCATGTTTTATAAGCAGGGTTGTTACAGCTGCCCAAGCATCTATATCAAGTTCTACCTTCATCGGCCTGCTCCTACTCTCTTTCCCAACCAGGTGTGATCTGTTCCTTCCTTACCATCGTTAAGCTCTTGTCCATGGTGTGAGGCTGTCCCAGTTGGACTTGTTTAAGAAATCTTCAACTTGGCGATTCTCAATTTTGACTGAGAATTAGAGCCACCTGGGGAGGATTTTAAATATAATGACCTCCATGCTTCAAATTTGGATTCAGTCGGTATAAAGATGGGTTGAGTATTAGAATTAGATTAAAGCATAGCCCAGGTGGTTCTAATGTATTGCCAGTGTTGAGAGCCATTTCTAAGATGAATCTGCATCTGGGTTCTGTGTAACATTTATCTTGCCCTTCTACTGGATAAGCTTCTATTGTATTGACTCTCCAGTTTGCCTGGGTTCTGATCTTTGACAATTATTTGTCTTGTCTCCTAACCTACTGCCAGTTAGCCTCTTCTACGTGAGCCTTTCCAGAGAAAAACGCAATTGTGTCAAAAGGCACTTCAGTGGACCCTTTGCTTCTAGGGACCAGGACACAATTGTCTGGTTACTTCTTCAGTTTCTGGCTATGAGACACTGAGTTGTGTAGTGACACAAGGAGAGCGTGCGGCTGTGGGAGCACCTGGGGTCACAAGCCCAAGGCTGTGAAAACATGTCATTGGGGTTCTTGACATCTGCATGCATCCTTGAACTCAAGGACGGAGAAGGAGCTGGAAGGTATGTGTGACCTCCATGGGGCTCCAGCTTGGAGTCGGCACTTTAATTCTAGAACTTTACACACCTCGGACAGGGAGAGAGACAGGGCGATCACAGTGCGCACCTCGCCTTAGTAAAGCGTACTATCGAAAAAGGCAAAGTTTTGTTTCTGTGGTGCCCATCCTCCACTGTGGGACTCCTGTGTCTGGCCTAAACTTCATTTCATACTTGAGGAAACAGAAAGGACAATCTGTGGCTTACAGTGGACTTCAGAAACAAGGCAGAACACTCATACACTTTTATTAGGCCTCACGAACACCCTCCTTACTCTACATGTCTTATCCCCAGCCACTGGCTCTCCAGCGTTGCAGTAAAAAAAAAAGTAAGAACTTTTCACTCACATCTTAACAGCATGGTTAAAACCTTTAAGAGTCCTAGTCTCTTGCAAGTGAGAGATTAAAAACAAAGTTTAGAAGTTGTGAAATCTTCCTTTGAAACTCACTTACCTTTGAACATTCCCTTTTGCCTTAAAGAGGAGAGGTGCCTATACTACTCAAAGCCAGGGCTGATGGGGAGAAATTTTCAGTTCTGCAACTCTAACTTGGTAATTCATATGATTATTTCTTTTTCTTTCTTTGTTAATTGATTTTAGAGTTAGGGGGGGGAAGACATTGATTTGCTGCTTCACCCATTCATGCATTTGTTGGTTGATTCTTGTTTGTGCCCTGACCAGAGATCAAACCCGCAGCCTTGGTGTATTGGGGTGACACTCAAACCAACTGAGCTCCCCAGTCAGGACTCTTTCTTTCTTAGATGTTTCTGCAATATAGACTGATGGCTTCCCAGAGCTCAGACTCTGTGATCTGATGTACCTCCTCTAGGTGATCGATCTGAAATACAGCTTTAAGAACGTGCATGGCTATACGGTGGCATTTGGAAAAAAGTGACAAACAAAACCTAACTTCCAAATATATTTATAAGTAAAGTTGTCCCCAAAAAGTATTGAATCGTGTATTTGCTTAAACAGAAATATTGTTTAAAACAGCTTGATTCATTAAATTGCTTTTTGTTCACTATATAATTTATAATAGTTTTCTAGACTTGCCCCACTTTGTAGTTACTGGTAAGGTAGTGGTACTAATTTTTCAAGTAACTGAAATGGAGACTTAAGATAAAATATGGGTTTAGGATGCCTAGTGAAATTCAATGAAATCAATAGGAAACTCCTGTATTTGCATTCTTAGCATTGGAACTGAGGAGGTGCCAGAGCACATACATTTCCCAGTAATGGAAGATAATCAACTGCAATGCAAATTTAATGAACTCTGATTCTGAAATGCAAACCGAATCCTATACCCCATGGAAAATTAACCTAGTCAATAATCTAATTGAAGCTTTAATGTGAGAACAATGCACTGCACTGACTGAGTGTGCCTTTCCAGATGCTTCCCCCATGGAGGTGGCCATCCTCCTCAGGTTTGCTATTGGCTAAATGCTGCTGTTCTTGTCCTTCACTGTAAGTTCAATAGCATCCACCCATGAAATGTTAACTTCCATAAGGCAGTGGAAAAAACACAAAACTGTGAGCTCATGTAAAAGAAGGGAGGAAAAGCTCCTTCTCAGCCAGGCTCAGCTCCAGCTTAACGCAGGCATCCACCCTCCACAGAACAGCTTGCCCTTTCTCCCTCCATCCTCCATCAGGCCGGGGGCAGCTTTGCTTACTTTTCTTGAACCACAGATAATCTCCACTGACACGCCCTCTCTGAAAATGGGGTATTTGCCCTGCATCTGCCCTTCAAATTGGAACTCCTTTCCCTGATTCCACAGCCTTTTATCCTTCAAAGGTCCCCACACAGGGGGACCACCTGCAGAGTACTCTTCTTTTCCAGTGTAAACTACTCCCCGTGGTTCCAGGGTGCCTCACCTCCCATCACGCATTTTTATGAGTGGCCTGCAATCAGTGGGTCCGAGATGTTTTTCGGGCTCTTTTGATGAAGCATCCTGGTGTGGGCAGGGTTGAGCTGGCAGTTGCATATGTAGGCCTGGAACTGAGAGATCACAGCTAGAGCCATGGGTTTTGATCATCCCCTTGGAGATATTAGTTGACACCATTGCAGAGAGTAAGATTGTCAGCCAATGACATAGAAAATGGAAACACAATTCCACAGCCCCCCACATCCTCTAAAAGGTGTGAATAAGCTCCAGGAGGCCTGGGCTCCTGCATGGGGGTAGGGGAAGGAGAGCAGGCTGGGGGAGCAAGCAATTGGGAAACCACACCACATAGAGAATGCTTATGGCGCAGAAAAAGGATGGGATGTGGATTTGTGCAGCGTTTCCTAAATGAGGAATACAGGTTATTTAGCCCTTTGAGGAGTGTTCTGGAGGCAAACAAAGACTTCTGCAGAAGTTAATTTATAAAGATTTATAGACCTGGTACTGAACAACTGCACTTAGAGTAAATGCAGGAGGGAGATAAAGACGAGCAGTAACGGCCTGGAAGCAACAAGGGGCCGCCATAGCACAGCTGGTGTGATTTGTGGCTCACGAAGCACATCTGGTACATACAGTGGGAGCAAGACTGGAGAGGAAGAGAGACTGTTTCCGAGGCCACACTAGCGAAAGGTTGTCTCCTATCCGTCCCCCACTTCCTTAGAGGAAAAAGAATTGGAGGCATGTTCAAAACCCACTATGTAAACATTATAGTTCATTAGTTCATTTTGTATTAAGTAATCATAGTGTGCACTGTAAACCGAATCTGGGTTGCCAGACTTGGCAAATAAAAATGTAGGATGCCTAGTTAAATTTGAATTTTAAATAAACAATAAGTATTGGTTTTATGTATGTTCATCTCCTGCAATATTATCCTGTATTTTACAGGACAACCCTAAACGGAATCTAATTCTCAGTAGAGTCACATACAACATCCCCGCAAAACCTGCCGTTTTCCTCATACGGACTGAAGGAAGTTAAAGGCCCTCTAGGTATTGCTGTTTTCCTCTGCACGGACCTGGTGTCCTCAGAAGTTCCACCACGCGCTGTTTGTCTAGTTTGTCTGTCGTCTCCATTCCCTACCATACTAACGGCTTAAAGAAACACTCCTCCTCGCAAACCTGCTAGACCTTTCATATCTTTTTCTATTGTTAACCCTTTCCTTCAAGTTTTTTTCTTCCCTCTACCCACTTCCCTACCACTTGGTTCTTCAGATGGGCTCTTGCTTCCCAAGGCAACCCTCCTCTCACCTGTAGATTTCCTCTGCTTCCCACCACACATCTGGAGGCCAGCACCACCCATTTGCAAGTTATAGCCCAACTTTGAGGATCATAGCCAAATCTGTGCTCTGTGTCCTACTTACTTCAATTACAAGACAGACAGATCTCATGGGTCCTACCTAACTATTCAAGTCAAGAACTTCATGCCCATGGTGATCCAGGTGAGAAAAGAAGTTCCTCTTATAGAGCGCTGTCTCTTTAAGGCTGAGTTTTGCAAGGTGCTCAGTGTTGGGTGCTTGGACAGGCCCTGGAGGGAGTGAGGAGTCAGTTTTAGCAATCACATGGTTAAAGGCAGAGGTATGGCCAAAAGTATTTTTGCATTATTTTTTTTTATAAATACTAGAGTTTGAGGGGAGGGGCATTGGACAATTTTTCTAGGAGCTGTAGCCTCAAGCTCCAAGACTAATTCCAAAGAACCCTTTCATATTTATCCACCCCAGAATACCAAGATGTTAATTTGAGTTGACAATCTCAACATTTCATTAGCACTGAAATCATGTAAAATAAATTCAAGTCACTAATATTGTTTACTATAGAGAAGGAATAAAAAAATACAGCCAAACAGTGGCAGACTTCACCCAATGGTCGTAAAGAGGAAGACAACTTTCCTCACTACTGATACACATACTCAATTCCACCCACTCGCTCAGACACCGCTCTCCGCGGTTATCTCCGTGGTGTTATCTCAGCACTCCTTGTGACCGGGAGCCCTGAGAGTTCTGTTCTTGGTCTTCAGAGGCCTTTTTACCCCTTCCCACACTGGCAGTGATTAATGCCATGTCTTTTTGTCCAGAGGGTATTTCTACCAGAGTTCTGCTAAACTATTTCTACCAGTGCAGTACCTGGGAATAGTTTTTGCAATGGCCCAGGGTGGGTTAGATCTGGGCAGGATCAGGGCAAGCTCCAGGAACCACTCCCAGCTAGTTAAAACATTATTTCCATGTGAGCTAATGCCATTCCTGCAGCTTTTCATGGAAACTGCTCAGCATTATCTAGCAACATCTGGAATGACTCTCTCTTTTCCCTCAAAGCGTGAACACTGTCAGAGACTTTTACCTCATGAGACTGTGTGCCCTGTAAATGCGATTATTGGTGTGACCGCATTCATCCACGTGGACAGATGAGTTTGTACACGTAAAAACCCTTGAGGCCGAGGCCAAACAAGGACCCTTTCAGAGACAGAATTTTGCCACCCTTCAGGCCTTCTGGGTCACAGCTATTTTTACAGCAATGCTAGAGTCTGGAGTTTTGGGAACAAGCCAAATGTTTTGGGTGTGTCTGTGCAGACTCAAAGATCTTTGGGGAAAAAAGCAACACAAGGAAACAATTTTCCTTTCTTTGGTTTCTAAGCATTTCTGTTAATTGGCATCATGTATGTGACTGTTGTGCTAAATTGTTTTACATTTTCAGTTGTAGACTGTGTTTTAATATTGCCTTTAATCTTGCTTTTCGGTCTCTCTCAAGCCCTTTATTCTACTGCCAAACTGCTGACCTGTCTAACCTTTGCTGCAGGGATAAACTCTGACCTTCATGGAAATTCCATCTCAGGAAAGGGAAACTTTAGCTCCAGCCAGGCCTAGAATCTTGCAACAAAGAGAAGCCAAAATGAGATTTTTATTGGAATAAGGCACTGTCAACTGGTTGACTCAAAGTGAACATTTAAAAATTTTTATTTTGTTAAAATAGTGTCTCTAGCATTATTATTTTGAAATATATAGCTTTAGATGGTGCCTGGAAGTAGAATGCAGAAAGTCATAATATAGTAAGAAACTCAATGTTTTTTATAGTACATAGATCCTAAACTCAAATCCTAAAATTTCATAATAATGATGGTAGTTCTTGATATTAATATGAAAAGCAACTTCATGAATTATTTAGTCTCTCTCTTCTCTATGTTCCCATAGCCCTTCCAGTTCTGAAGGAAATTTTCAGTCACTAATACCTTGTGATATTGCTTTTCCAAACTTATATTGAATAATTCCATGGGCTATGAAGGGTTTATTAAAATGGGCATGATTCCAAGCACCATGGAAAAAGCCCCCCTCCCCACCCCACACACACACACCCTCTCGGATGATATCAAGCTCTATGGTTACACCTACTTTCCCAGGTGTTACTTCCAAGGTAAGTTATCTTACAGAAAGAATCCATGTATCAGTCTGAGGTCAGAGTCTTTAGGCAATACAGAGGTGAAATAAAAATCTACAGTAGTAAAACTCAGACTCTGGGTAAAGCTGTGTGCAGTGGGTTCAGGGACAGTGCGGCTGTGCCACGAGGAGGGGCATGGGATTGCCTTTCTGGACGCAATGTCAGAGCGCCTCTAGAGGACGGAGTCCACTCACTGGTAGCTAGCTGATAGAATGAGTCAACAGTAATTTTGTGACCCCCCTTTTCTCCATCAAAAGCAGAAGACACAACCAAACAAATATCTGTTGAAAAACTATTAAATGCTGTGAGATATTTCAAAGGGGAAAGGATGGATTCTTACCATGCCACCCAGTCTTGCAAGAGAACTGAGTGAGCTATGTTTAGGTGAACTCAGAGCCTGGCAAGAACAAGTCTACCTTCCAGCTGAGCAGTTTGTGATATTTATGCTGTAGGATGGGACATCACAGTGATCACTGCCCCTTGGGGAGCTTGTTTAAAATGCAGATTACTGGCACTTCATTCCCTGAGGTTCTGATTTTGTTACTAAGACACAAGGCTCAGGAATTTGCATTTTCATGAACATCCATGGTTTCTTTTTTTAAAAAAGATTTTATTTATTTTTAAAGAGAGGGGAAGGGAGGGAGAAAGAGAGGGAGAGAAACATCAATGTGTGGTTGCTTCTCACATGCCCCCTACTGGGGACTTGGCCTGCAACCCAGGCATGTGCCCTGACTGGGAATCGAACCGGCGACCCTTTGGTTCTCAGGCTTGCACTCAATCCTCAGAGCCAAACCAGCTAGGGCTCGCACCTGTGGTTTCTAGATGTAATCAATCAACACTGGCCTCAGCTATCTATACCAGACTTCATTTGTTAAGAAAATATAAGGCAGGAGAGATGGGCACCAGTTAATGAGATTTCCTCAGAGTCCATGCATTCAAAGATAGCCTTTTAAATTTTATATATAAAATTGTTATATATAGATAGTTTTTATTTAAACTTAGAAAATGTTAATGCTCCTTTAAAAAGAAAACTATTTTTGTACCACATGAGAACTATTTCTGGAAAAAAAAATTCCAACAGGGGGCTGTTTCTCAAATCCTTTTAACTAGATTCTAAAAATCATTCAAATCTGTTTTGAAAACTTCTTGTGGCAGAAAATCTTCGTGTTATACACAAATAAGGCAGTTGTGTGACTGCAAGGAAGTCTAGAAAGTATCCAGCCATGTAATATGAAAAATAGAGCACTCATTGAAGAAGATACAAGATACAAGAAACATTGTACATGGGACAATAATGCCTCAGTCCCCTTCAAAGTAGGCAACTTGGGACCTCACACAGTTCTCCTAATCATCATCAGCTGCCCTGTCATATTTCCCTGAATCTCATCAACGGTCTAAAACCTCTTTCCTTTCAAAGGCAATTTTAGTTTTGGGAAAAGCCAGAAGTCACAGAGTGCCAAATCTGAGATGTAGGGGGTCTGAGTCACCTGGATGATTTGATGCTTTGCCAGAAAACTCGGCATAAGACATGATGCATATAAGTAGGTGCGTTGTCATGATGTAGCTGCCAATCACCAGTTGCCCATAACTGTGGCCTTCTGAATCATCCAAATAGTTTCCATGGAGGAATGTTCAAGCTTCATGCAAAATTTAATGCAGATTTGTTGCTCTACTTGCCCAATCATTTTGAATGCGACAGCCACACAGTACACATGCTCACCTAATGGTGTTTACCACCCCTACTAACTAATGCAGTGAAATTGTCATGGTTCACACATGTGCATCCCAGTCCACCCTCCTTGGCTGCCAGGTTATATCAATGTCTCTCAAATCATTCTCATTCTATCAACAATAGCTAGACTTTGTCTAGAGAGACGAATGTGTGTATGGGAGAGGAGAAGGAGCAGAACTCTGCATAGTTTTAATTTGGCCATTTGCTCCCCTAACACTGCATAAAGTACAATTGTTGTAATTGAATGTAGGACGAAGTTAAAACCCCTGGAAGAGATATGTCACATTCTTGACACCAACATCTCATATCAAAAGCTCAGCAGCAGCAGTCCTATTTTCAGAGTTCCTAAACTGGCGTAGATTTGAAGTGCAGACTAGTTGGAGAAGGTAGGATATATTAATAGACTCAGGTTGCATGACCCAAAGACACTGACCTTTGCATTACATAGAAGACCGCTGTTTTTGAAAATGCACCCCCATCCACCTCTAGCCTCCCACACTTTCTACAAATTGGTCATAAGTCCTCAAGATCCTATAACTGAAGACAGTGCCTTCCACTAAAAAACACCTGAATGATGTTAGCACAGGGATTACAGTCATGCTAAGCCCCAGAGACAGACTTTGAACCTTAACTTCTAATATTCTTATTCAATGGGTCTGGGTGAGGCTGGGAGCATGCATTTTAGCCAGCATTTTAACCTGGTGGGGTGATGCTTGGAGTACAGTTTGAGCACTTCTGTACTGTGTGCACACCTGAAATCCAGTCCTTTCTCCAGAATAAGAGTGAGGCCTGGACCCGTCACTCACAGGAAGTGCAGGGAACATGCAGGCTGGGACGCAATACCACCTCCTTCACTCATCTCCTCAGGACTGGCCTCTCACAATCATCTGAACTAGGCAGTTGTTTAAATATAGAACAAATGACACAATAGAAAATGCTCTTCACCTTCTTACGGACAGTATAGGTAAGATCATAGGATGGGACTGGTTTTTACTGAGGGAGGAGGGGTTGAATTCAAGTTTGTAATTCAGTGAATAAATATCCCCGTGTTCATTCTGCAGATTGGGGTATAAGCAGTGGAATGACCTCTCAGGATGGCTATTCTTTACCAGGAGCACGCACACTTGGGGTTCTGAGGGCACAGGCACTTCCCTGTGAGGAAGGTTGTGCTTGAACTTGTGACCCTGAGTTGGGAAGTCTGCCGAGGAGACTACATGGTCACGAGGTGGATTTTCCATCAGGCTTTCCAGGAGTGGAGAGGGCTTCAGAAAGACTGAGCTGCATGGAAGTGGGCTGCTTCTGGGTCAGAAGAAATAGCCCTCCCTGGTCAATACTGAGGTCCCTCGAGGAACTGAAAGCTAAATGATCTTGAGTGAGGGGCCACCTAGGGGAAGATGTGGGGCCCTCCCCTGAAAAGTAGAGGGGGTATCTCAGCCAGAGGGGAGTGGGAGTGGACCTCACGTCTGGCACAGGGAGCTTCTGGGATCTATGAGAAGTCAGGGTGGATACTCATCCATGTTTCTGGTCGCCCAGGAAGTGCTGCAACAGAACAAAACGGGATACCCTAGGACTCACTTACTCCAACTCTGAATGCCAGTGGTGTGTATGCTCCCATGGTGCCAACGGCCTCATTGGGTTTGCATGTAAAAGTCTCTACCTGTGGCCCTGGCTGGTGTGGCTCGGTTGATTGGACCATCGTCCTGCAGACCAAAAGATCACAGGCTTGATTCCTGGTCAGGCAAGTACACAGGTTTTGGCCAGGGTACATGTGAGATGCAACCAATCAATGTTTCTCTCACACTGATGTCTGTCTGTCTGTCTGACCGTCTCTCTCTCTTCCTTTCTCTCTCCCTCCCTCCTTCCCTTCCTTCCCCTTTCTAAGCAAGTCCTCCAGTGAGGATGAAAAAAAATCTCTGCTTGTGCATATAACTTATTTTAGAACACTCAATTGATTATATGTTTGAAATCAGAGTTGGGGCCAATTATAAAACAACTTGGAAAAATAATTAACTTTTCTTTTTGATAAGGCTATCAAAGTCCTGCAAGTAACTTCTTGGTTTAAGAAGTAAACGGCATGATAGTTGAAATGGTTAACTTGTTCTGTAAACAGCAGGCATTATCTTAGGTGTTGGGAGAAATGGGAATTAAAAGGTTGTGAATTAGTGGAAAAGATTTAATAGATCCTCCTCATGTAAGCATTAGTTTCATGGGTGAAGAAGTGAACACATGGTGTGGTCGAGGTTTGTTCAGATAGAACAGCTAGCAGGGCTCCGGTTCTTGACTCTGGTCCACGTTCTTCCTGCGGCACCAGACCGCCCCCTGCCGAAGCCACAATCTCCAAGATGATGGAGCAGACACCGGAGAAGTCATCCAGACTTCCAGCCATAATTTTACAGACAAGGCAACGTGGTTTGGAAAGGAGATGGAAGGGGAGAAACTGCCATTAGGCAGAGCAACTAAGAGCAGGGTTTGTGTTGACAGGAGAGTCATTACAAAGTGTTGTAGGAAGGAACCACTTTGGGTAGAGGGAACCAGAGAAGGCTTTAGGAAGGAATAGCAGCGGCTGGAAGGGCCCTGAAGAAAGAAAGGGATATAAAAGTCAGATGGGGAGCGAGGGAAGGGGCAGGAGCCCAGATGCTGTAGAATACCTGAGTCTCTTGGGTACAGTCTGTCATCATAGGTAAGGCTGAGAGGCTGCTGGGCACCATTGTATGTCAGGCTGAAGGTGTCAGTGTGTGCCTCTGATGTGCTTGAACAGGTGTGCACCATGATCAAGCCCAGTTTTTAGGAAAATTAACTGGAAGCAGTAGGCAGGGTGGATTCCTGCAGGGCAGGAATGGAGTCAGCAACATAAATCAGATTCTTGCCATAGTAAAGAGAGTATTAATGAGGGCTTGAACTAGGGCAGCAGCAAGTATGGCCTTTGGGACGCATGAACTGGAAGTGAAGCCGGGCCTGGTCAGGGAAAATTATGAGTTTGGTTTTGGGCCTGTGGCATTTGAGATGCTGGCAGCTGTCCCCATGGACACGTCCAACTGGCAGCTGGAAAAATGGGCCTGATGGTAGAAGCATTGAATTAAGGAACAGAACCAAAGGAGCTGCCTGTGTTTTCACGGTTAGGAGGAAAGAAGGGAATGGGGGAGAGAGATGGAAGAGGGCGCATCCTTGTGTGAGTGACTGCTGGAACAGAGCCCTCTGGAAGGCAAGGAATCAAAGAACTTCAAAGAGGACGGCCAGCGTGCAGTGATGTCTGCTGCAGCATGCCAGGGCTGATGATTCTGGAGCCGGGGTGTCGGTGTTAGTCATGCAGGAAGAGGACGGAAGAACTTGGAACCTGGGCTTGGAAGGAAAGATCTTAAAAATATGCACTCATGTACTCATTCACATGACTGTAGGAAAGACATGGGCCTGTTTATCAGGGAAGTGAGTATGAGGAGAGGGTGCAGTGACTGAAGAGGTAAGCAGACCGTGCCCACAGAAATGGCTCAGAGAAGGCCAGAGAGGGCACCAAAAAGAACAGCACAGAGCACATACCTTGGCACAGAGAGGCCTTTTCCTTCAGGACAGGAAGGAAGTTTCTGGAGAGAGCACAGAGGAGGGAAGTTGAAAGAGAAAGGGTTGTCCAGCAGGCACTGGGCTTCAGTCTGGGATGATGACAAAGCTCTGGAAATGGACCGTGGTGATGGCTGCATAACATGGTGGGTATGTGTCGTGCCACGCTTACCGGCGAAAATGGTAAATTTTATGTCAGGTATATTTTACCACAACAAACACGACAGAGAGAGAAAGGATAGCCTTCGTCTTTCAGTTAGGTAGATGGTGAGGGCAAGTGCTGAGGGGCGGACCTGAGCGGCACCTCTGAGGGTGAGTTTATGGGGAGAGGAGCACCCCACTGGGCAGGACCACAGGCACTCAACGCCAGGATGGCCCCATGTTAGGGGTGATGTGAGTGAGTCTCTTTTTCTTGGTAAATCTGAATCCTGTCATGTTCATCCTTTGCTTAAAATGTGTCAGTATTTTCTCATTTCTCTGAGGAAAAAATTCTAACTCTACCAGGACTTCCCAGGCCCAGTATGGGCTGAACCCACCTTCTCCTCTGGTCTACACCACACTTTCCTTCACACCCCACAGCCACACAGCCCTTCTCAGTCCTCAGACACACGTATGTATTCCCCGCCCAGGGCACTGGTCTGTGTTGTTCTCTCTGAATGGCCCCTCTCATCCTCCAGGTTTCAGTTTGAATAAAGATGGTCTTGAGGTGGACTCCCCTGCCACCATTATCCTTGATCACAGCACCTGGTCATTCCCTTCATAGTACTCGCCATTGTGGGGCTGTGTGTGTGTTTATGTGTTGGCTTGTTTAGTAGGAGCTCAGTAAATATTTGTTGAATGAATGAATGAATGAATTGATCAATCTGTTCACTTTTTGCAACAATGCCAGGCAGCCTGGGCATGATAGAAAAAAAAAGGAGAGATTGGTTATTACATAGAACTGGGAAAGGCAGATGTGGGGGTGGAGGGGAAAATTATGGGATGTTAGGAAGAACACTACTAAGAAATGGTTGATTCTGAGTGCAGGCTGGAAATGGAAGTAATTGAAGCAGGGTGGGGGTGGGGGAGGTGGGCTAGACTAGGAAACTCCCCTCAGTGAGCAAAGGTGCACTACCCAAGGACATGCTGCGTGTCTGGTTTTGTATTGAAGTATCTCAGTATGCAGGGACATGTGTGAGAAGTGGAGGGCACGGGAACTTACTGTATTCAAGAGAAAGGGATGCATGAACCTCCTAAGACTCTGAATACACTGACTGAGATGAAAGTGCCCAAATGAGGACAAGGTGCGGGTCTGTGCTCTGCATAGCAATTGAGGGTTGTCAGGCCCGAGAGCCCATTGGATTCCCAATGGCTTTCCTGAGCGCCCAACGCAATCTGAAGCATGAGCAGCCATCAAAGCTACCACTGCGCACTTGCTCCAGATCGGTGTTTGCACTTGACCCATTAGCTCACGGAATCCTCACAACCCTCTCTCATAAGTGATTTTCTGAACATCAGACACAGAGCAAGGTGGCAGAGCTCCCGTTTAACTCAGGCCTCTGTCGGCAGACGTGGGCTTTGCCCCCTCCTTGATTAGCACCAAGTGTGTGGGGCTTCATGTTCATGGTCGCTGCTATTGAGGAGACGACAACCCAAAGGACTCGCAGAGAGCATTGCAAACGAAGGTCAAACCCTCAGAAGGTTGACAGAAGGCAGATCTTCTACGTGCTCATGTGAGACATTTAATGATCAAATTACTTGCATTTGGGCCTAAAATCTTTTCTCTTGCAAAGGATTGTTTAAAAATACCTTGCCCAGAGTATACCCTTTAGTGACTACTTGATTGGAAAGCCCTTGGAAGCACCACACATTGAGTCCCATTTGCAGTCATCCTTTCTCCCCCTTCTAAGTACCAAATGCCGTCTTTGGCACTTTGCAGATTGGACATAAGGTGTTGCCTTTAGGGGCATAGAGTGAAAGCCATAATTTTCTGCCCTGCTTAATGCTATACCAGATTTTAGTTTTCTGTTTATAAAAATTATTAGAACAAGTAGTGTAGGGAGCAGCAGCTTTGGGGGTGGAGTTCTGTTGAAATTTCAGCATGGGAGCTGGGAAGGAAAAAGTAAGATCAAAGTGGAGTAATGTGAGGAAATGTAAATATTAGGGAACCGGCCTGGAGAGGATGATGAAACGCCAGTCCAACTGACAGCAGATTTCCACAGAGAAATGTATTTTCATGACCAGCTCACATGTAAATAGCCCGCCAAATGGACTATTTTGGCAAAAGTGAGTTCAGAAAATCTGCTTGATAATATTCGTTCAACCTGCTTCGCCTTCCTGTTGATGTCAGTTATTTTCCAGCCTAAGCCGGTGCTCGTAAGCCACGCGTGGGGTGCGATCCTGGGCAGCACGCCTTCCCGACTGGCCTCCTCCAGGCAATGGAGAGACAGTCCCGTTGGCGATCTGCGAGGATGTTTTCCAGTGCTGGCAGGAATAGTCATGGGCCAAAAGAAATCAATGGGTGCTCCCAGAGATTTCTGCCTCCTCTCCTGACTCTGGCTGAGCCCTGAGAGAATGGTCTTCTCAGTAATACGGATATTAACGTATTTAGGGGTCAGTGCAGAACGACCGGGGTGTGGCAGAGGAAGTGTTGATGTTATGGCTCCGTGAATTGTTTTTTTCTTATTTTCATCGACATCTGCCCTGCTCTCGGCATGGTGGCCGCCTGCACTGGACGGATGGAAACAGCGTTCAGGATCCAGGAAGATGGTCGTGAGGGAAGCACGGGTTGAAAGCAGTTCTAAAGATCAGTCTCATCGTCCTTAGACCTCAGCTGAGTGGGAAAGATGTCAACCTGTTACTAACCCAAGGTGGACGAGACTGACCAAGAGGTGAACTAGTGAAATATGTTATATTTTTCATTTAACCATAAACAATGAAGATTTCTATTCATTACAGTGAGACTCTCCCACATCACTCTGTAAACACAAAGCTGATCGTGGAGCCTGTGGGAAGCAGCAGTCTCAAGTTGAAGTGGGTGCCCACCGCTTCTGTTCAAACCCAGCGGGCCCTGTTTTCACATTGCAGTGTTTTAAATTCAAAGATGCATTCATTTTCTAGGGCCGCCAGAACAAGGTACCCCACCCTGCATAGCTTAAACAACAAGACACTTGTCTCACAGTTCTGAAGGCCAGAGGTCCGAGACCCAGCTGTGGGCAGGGCGGCTCCTTCTACAGGTGGTGAGGGAGAATCTGCTCCACCCTCTCTTCTGGCTGCCGGAGGGTGCTGGGAGTCTCCTTGGCTTCCAGAAGCAACCCCTCACCTCTGCCTTCATGTTCACGTGGTGTTCTTGTGTGCATGTGTCTGTGTCCAAATTTCTCCTATTATAAGGACACCAGTCATCGTGGCTGGGGGCCCACCCTACTCCAGTATGATATCTTAACTAATTACCTCTACAATGACCCTCTTTTCAAACAAAGTCACATTCTGAGGTGCTGTGGGTTAGAACTTTAACACATGGATTTTGGGAAATACCATTTAACCCATAACAAAAGAGTTGACCTCTTCATTTATGAGCTTATTAATTAGTTTATGGACTCTTGATTTCTCCTTTCTGCTCTTTTGCTGCCAAGTTTCCCGTAATAAAAGTTAGGTAAAGAAAGGGAAAAAAATACAGTTCAAGTCAATGCATCTCACTTCGCTGCACAAAGCTCTGATAGCAGGATGGGAGTCAAAATGAAGCTTTCTAGTTCATGGTGTGTGTAGGTGGCTTCCCATCAGCAAGATAGATGAGGAGGTGGTGGCTGAATCAAGTATAGAAAACCAGACCTAATTATAAATGACAACAATGAAGTAAGGATTGTAATCCAACTTTTGTGGGAGCCACAGTATTAAATGTCTTGCCCAATACATTGACCAGGTGTGTAGCAGTGGCAGCTTCTGCTCTAGGCAGACTTCAGGAGGCTGACACTCCATGGGACAGAGCTGGAGTGTCCCTGCCTGGAGACCCAGGACCTGGGACGAGGTTGACACACTGTTCCTGCTTGGAGCAGGTGGCGGAGCATTGAACGGACTGGGCAGACTGCTGGGTTTCATACCAACAAACGGGGTTTGCGGGTCAAAAGGTGATACAGCTGTTATGAACAAAAAAAAACAAAACAAAACATCTTTTTTCCCACACATCACTCACTACCTCACTTACCTTGTAACCCATTCCCAAGGCCTCAGTCATGTGAGACGTGCTGCTTCACCCCATCTTCCCATCTCATTAACTTATTTTAGGGGAAATAGTTTTAACAAGTTCTGGTAGGAAAATTATTCTGAAATTTGGACCACCAGAGTTTTTCCAGAATATTCTAAAACTCAGCAGTAACTTTTTAAGGTATCAAGGAGAAGATGTTTAGAAAATGACATTTCATTTTACTAATTGCCACGCTGCATAGCTTTTATAGGGCTGTGGTTAGGATTACGGGAGAAAGGCACCAGAGCGGATTACAACACAGCGCTGACCTTTTACCACCCAGCCGAAGCTCAA
Source organism: Tonatia bakeri (assembly GCA_004024845.1). NCBI lineage: Eukaryota > Metazoa > Chordata > Mammalia > Chiroptera > Phyllostomidae > Tonatia > Tonatia bakeri. The sequence continues at coordinate 140,043 of PVIA01003068.1, read as the reverse complement.
AAAACAAAACCAAATCCCATCTTACTAAACCATACCTGCGTCTTTTCTGGGAAATACCCCAGAATACAAGTTTGTTTGTTTTTTAAGATGGTTTTCCTTGCTGGAGAGAGCAATCCTGAGACTTAAGTCAATAAGGTTCTCATACTACATAAGCATTTTGCCTCCTCAGGCTGGCCTTGGGGCCTTTCTTCCCTTCCTTCTCTGACACACATCAAATGCCTTAGATTATAGTTTGTTCTGGGCAGGTTATGCAATTTTAATCTTAAAAATATGAAAATAAAAGGCATGATTAAAGCTAAAACAGGACACTCTATTTTTAAACCAAAAGATGCAAAAACAGCAACAGAGAAGCAAAGAGCCTAATTAGAACTGTCTCTGAGGCAAGGCGCTTCTGTCCTAGCTCCTCCCACTTCTCCCACTAGTGCCTTCATCCCCAGCCCGGCACTCTCAGCCGCCTCTCTCTTTGTCTCTCTGGGTGCAGTTCTTGTGTTCTAGTTCCATCCCAGCTTCTTCCACTAAAACAATTAAGTTTAGCAAACAAATTTAATCTAATGTCTTTGCAACAATGTATTTTCCCTTTTCAATGATTGAGAGAGCCCTGGCCAGTGTGGCTCAGTTGGTTAGAACATTGTCCCGTAACCAAAAGGTTGAGGGCTCAATTCCTGATCCAGGTGTATACAGAGGGCAATAGTTTCTCTCTCACATTGATGTTTCTCTCTATCTCTTCCTCTCTCCCCTCCTCTCTCTAAAAGCAATTTTTTAAAAAAGCCCTTGGGTGAGGATAAAAAAAAAAAACAAACCCAACAGAATAAAGAGAGCTGGGGACCAGGAGATGCTTCACACAGGGAATGAATTGCTGTGGGTATCGGGTAAGGGGGCTTCAGGGGGCAAAGATGTCTTTGCCTACTATAGCATAGACCCTGTTGAGGGTAATAACTAATATTTATAAACATTTATTGTTGGGAACTGCCCTGCCTGGTTTCAGAAGCTGTAATCCCCTGTGGCTAAGGCTGAGTAAAGAACCTTGGAACTATAAACCACTTAGGAGACGAAGCTTATCTTTCTTATAGGAGCGCCACCTCTGCCCCCTTTCTCTTCCCCCTGCTTGGTCCTGGGTGGATGACTGGTTAGCCAATGATGGGTAAGATTCCTCAAAAGAGGGACAACCTAAGACAAGCGTGGTCACAAAGGGGCCCTCATGGAAGGACTTGGGGAGCTATAGAAAAAGGGGGTAATAGACCCTTGCCTCTTGGCTTTGACATAGCCTGAGTCCTCATTCTGTCTGCCAGGAGTCTCTTAATCTCTTGTCTGCCTTACTTCACCTGCCTGATGTAAGCCTGAAACAATGCCTTAAGCCTGAAACAATGCTGGAGGTAGATGCAGCCCTGTGCTGGAAAGGGCAGGTTCCCTAGGGCAATCAGGTCTAAGAAAGAATGCATAAAATCCTATGAAACCTACTTTGATAATACCCTTAATTTAAATGATAAGGGCCCAAATAGGAGGTGAGTTTGTTCCCCAAAGTTTTATGGCCATTTCACTATCTGACCCTGACTCAAAATAAGTCTTCAGAGTTCTTTGAATGTTATCTATTGTTTGATCATTACTGCCTGATAATGATTGATGAGCTTTACGTATATACCCTGTATTCCTGTGCAAATTGAACCCAATAAAAGTCTGTCAAGGCAAGGGTTGGGGCACTCTCCTTTGAGAGGGTGGCCGAGGTGCTCCCAGGTGCTCTCCCCTTGAGAGAGAAGCCGCACCATCCTTTTTCCTCCACAGGACTCAGTAGTCTGTGTGAATTTGTCTCGTCTTACATCCATAATGCTGTGGACCCCAGGAGCGGGGGTCCATGTCAGTTTATCATGTGTGTATATGTTAAATTGTTTGTATTTGATAACAGTCCATAATGAAATGTAAAATTGTTTTATTTTATGAGAGTAATTCGAGGGTGAAAGAAATTAAATTACTTCACGACCTGCTCAGCTCTATCTCTGGCAGAGCTGAGAAAGGAACTTGGGTCTTTTTGACCAAAACATTAACCATTACTCTCTATCTGAAAAGAATGAGAGGAGAATGAAGAGGACAGGCAGGCGGAGATGAGTATAGTGATCTTAAAAGCAGAGTTATTCAAGATCCAGAAGTTGGGAGTTCCAGGGAAAGTCATCAAGTTCTGGTATTTTCCATTCTCCTTTAGCCATGGGGAAGGGCATGCATGATCCTGAGGTCCAGGGAAGTCTTAGAACTCAGGCTTAAATATCAAATGTCTATGTGCAGTGGAATATTATTCTGCCTTAAAAAAGAAGAAATTCCTGCTATATGTGACAACATGGTGAACCAGGAAGATATGCTAAGTGAAATAAGCCCATTATACAAGAACGGATGCTGAATGATTCCAGTTATATAGGAAACTAAAATAGTCAATCTCACAGAAACAGAGTAAATGGTGGCTGCCAAGGACTGAGGGACTGCCAGGTAGCTGTTCAACAAATAGAAAATTTCAGTTATGAAACATGAATAATTTCTAGAGATCTATTCTACAGTGTTGTGTCTATAGTTAACAATAGCTAAATGTACAATATAATGTACACTTAAGAAGGTGAATCTCATGTTAAGTGTTCTTACCACTATAAAAACAACAGTGAAAAAACAACCTCAAATGCATAATGGAACCAATCGACTTTTTCCAGTAATAGGAGAGGGTTTGGGAGACAGGCACTGGTGGAGAAAGTCAGTGAGTAGGTGGAGCCCGGATGGTGGACCCAGAGAGGCCATGGACGAGAGGAGGACACAGGCAATGGAGGGTGCTGGGAAGAGCCTGCTGGAGGGATCCAGGGCCCCAGAGCGGTAAGTAAGGAAACAGGCCAGCAACTTGTCTTGCCTCATTCTCTCCCACTTTCCCTCCTGTTGGAGGCCTTCTGGTCACAGCGTGACTTCTCCACTTCCAGGTGACACGCCTGCTTCCAAGTACAAGAAGGATAAAGAAAGGAGCCAGAGGTATCTGTCCCCTTCTATCAGCAAAACACTTTTGAGGACATTCTCCCAGTCCCCTTGGCCAGAAGTATGACTTGGGGCCACCCTGGGCTAAAAAGTAGTCTGGGAAACAAGTCTGAGCCAGTTGTACCTGCAGCTGCTGTTCACACCTTGGTGTAAATAACATATCTCTTTGCTTTTTACCCGAAGTCAGTTACACTGCCAGGAAGGAACCCTGACAGGTATGCAGGATGGAACTAGATGGAAGGTGAGGAAAGGGAAGGATAGTTTCCATGTATGGTGTGCTTTCAGAAAACAGGTTTCTGAGGAGTTCAGAGTGCAGATCGTTGTATAGATAGAAAATAGCCGGGGGGCCTGGGGTCCATGGTGAGAACAGGGCTAGGTGATGGGACAGGGGTGATAGAGGTCGCAGTGGATGGCAGCAATGATAACCCCAGTTCATGTTGTAATTTTCCCAGGATTGACAACTGTTCTGACATGCCAGCTGCTACAGATCTTCTCCAGTGCCCTTTCTTTTGCTTTACAAACTTAACTCCAGAGATGCCTGCTGGGAAAATAAAGAAACAAAACCCAACACCCAGGACTGTTTCCAGCGGATTAAGAAAGATGCTGGCAACACGTGGCACCACAAGGCAGCAGGTGAAGGGCATAAGGAACAGGCCCTTGTGACCTCAGGTCCTTGTTGCCGCATCACCTGCACTATGTGACCCCTGAGGTGTGGAGCAGTGATGAGTCTGGAAGCTGCCTGCACTCAGCTCTTAGGGCCAATCTTGAACTCGTTTGTCAAGAACAAGACTAATTATGAATTAGTTCAGCAGAAAGAGTCAAAAATAGGGGAGATTCTGAATCATTCCATTTAATTTCTTTTCTCTCGTTTTTTCCACTTACTTTTATTTCAGTTTCATCTTGGAAGTTTCTTTGGCTGGAAAGTCACGGGTTTTCCCTCCCTGCCCACTGTGAGGTCAAGGAACTGGGCTTGGGGAGGATCATTTACATTCTTGGTCCCTGATAGATAGAGCTGCTGGCAGGTCTGGAAGGCAGACAATGCCTTTTTGTAGACACCACAGTGGGTAACTCACCAGAGGGCATTCATGGACCTAGGGAAAAGCTGCCATCCCCAGGACTCGCAGTCGACCTCACAGCCCACAGGAAGCCCAGAGAAGGTCTTGCCCTTTGGTGTAACTTCTATAATCTTCACCTCAAGCATTTGGCATCAAATTGCTGGAAGATGATTTTTTAAACTTGCCTTATTTAAAGAGATTCTATTGATTTCTCCTGCTACTGCTGCTACTTCAGATTCCTAGTATGTGAGCAAGAATGATTTATGAAAATGCTTTTATCTTCTAAAACTGTAATTCTTGAACTTTGGTGTATTTTTCTCCTATGTACTCAGTAATGAGCTCTGATTGCATGAATTACTCACTCCTCCTCTTAAAGTTAAGCCCTCTCTCCATGGCCCGGTTTTCGTACCTGACAATTCGATCTTATACTCTCATCCTTGTTTACATTTACAAGTAAAACAAAAAAACAGACATTTTAAAAATCAGATAAAACATTTTTATTTGGAGAAAGATAATGAAGATAGTTCTGTTTATTTTAGAATTTTGATATTCTAGTGAGATTAATATGTTAAAACAATTTAATTAACTTCTCAATTACCAAAATATGTTCCTCAAGTGACTGTACTAGAGGGGAAGTAGTTTTCAATCTAGGGAATGAATTGATATTTTCTGTTCAAGTTCACAAAGTTAATTTGTAGGTGATTTGGAAATTAATTTTCGTACAATTGTTGCAGAACCCAAACAGTGCAGGGGGAGGGTTCTACTGCTCACTGCCAACCAGGCAAATCTCCAAAGGCAGACTTCGGTGGAAAATAAAGTAATCTTTTATTTAATGGCAAATATCTCCCTAAAATATTTGGGTAACAAAAGTAAGGGGAAAGGAAAAGTAAGAGTATGACATCAAAAATAGCTATTTAAGTATTTGTCATTACAACTGCCACATAGGTTCAAGAACTGAAAATAACACAAGAAAAAAAATCTGTTCACAGTGGTGCCTGTTACCACCTTGGTCTTTGGAAATAATGGGAAGCTCCCTCCTCAAAGCCTGTTCCCTCTGAGACCCAAAGAAAAATCACCCTGTCACCCACTGCCAGCTCAGTTCCAGGTTGCGCCAGGAACATCTTCTCCCATCTGAAAGAGTCATAAATGTGGGTGGTTTAGCTGGGCTCCAGTTGCTGCCCAGCTCCAGGCATCTTTCAGAGTCTGTGCCCCAGGCCTCTGCTCACAGGCCAGCTCTCCCCACCATTGGCCCACCCCCTGCCTGGGGGAGGGGAAAGAACCAACTGCATTTCCTCTTCCGGGAACCTTCTGTTTCAAAAGTCCTCTCCCAGAATCCCCTGTGTGTCAAAAACCAGTGGTAGTGTCTAGCCTTTCAGCCAGTGAGGGCCGGTGTGGGCCATGTTTGCCTTGCCCCTCTTCTGGTCACATGTTTAGCAAGAGGGTAAAGTTTCCAGTCACAGGCTCAGCTCAAAGTCCTCCCCCATTTCTGGGGGGTGTCCCCCTGTTACACAATCAACTGCCTTGGGGTTCATGTTTCCTCCCTCTGTGGTCTCACAGTTGTTTGTAGATTCCTCCATTCACGTGCCACGTTGAATTTCAACTATGAATTTATTTGCTGGTCTCTTCTACCAGCCAGTAAGCTACTAAATGATTTTGAATGAGTAAATAAACATCTGGGAATGGGAAGGAGAGTACAGCTGAACAATCATTAATGAGTTAAAGCACTTGTAAAATGGGTAGTAATCACTGGAACAGAAGTGCACAGGGTAAGGCACATACTCAGCTAGCAATATAAAAACAAGAAATATTTGCATCTCTTTCCCCCAAGCTTAGTTAGGATCCTTTGGCAGGATAGCGGCAAGCACAGACAGTAAGGTTTGGCTTTCAGACTGGTGAAATTGCTTCTCCACTCAACTCCAACAGGCCCCACCCTCATCCACACCCTCCCCTTCTCTAGCGGGTCCCACTACAATAGCCTCTGAGTTTGACGTCAACTCAGATAACCTTTTCAAGGTACAGGTCTGAATGTGTCATCCCTCCTCTAAAACCACCCAATGCCTCACGGTCACAAAGGAAAAGAAAACCAAGCCTCTCAGCATGACCTGCCCAGGGAGCTCCCCTGCACTCACCATGCCCCCGCATCATCCTCCCCCAAATGGACCATGAGAAGTGTAGAATGGCCTTGAATTCAAAAGTATATGTGGATTTAGGTTCCAAATACTGTATACTATTTTTAGGTAAGCCTTCTTTTTGGTCCAAAAGTAGTGGTTCTCCAAGTGGGATTCCCAGACCAGCAGCGTCAGAGTTATCTAAGAACTTATTAGAAATGCAGATTCTTGGGCCCCACCCCAGACCTACAGAGACAGAAACTCTGGGGCAGGGACTCAGCCATCCCTTCTTTAACAGGTCTGACTCTGAAGCAAACTTACATTTGTGAATCACTGCCCTAGGGAGTAAGGGAGTCAGGATTTCACAACGAGCTGGTGTCCTAGCTTGATTCAGTGCTGAGTTCACACAGGTTCGCAGTGAGAGAAAAACCACCAGTGGCATTCTTCAGTTTACTCAAGTACCTGAGACCTTGTTCAGGTCTACTCTTCTTTCTTAGACTGAATTTCCTCCCCTACTCCCCGACCCCAGTTTCTAATGGCAGAACAGAGAGTTCTAGGGGATAAGATCTAGAACTTTTGATTAACACAAGATGTATCTGAAATGAAAAGGGCCTGTTTATGTTGGAACACATCCACTAGTCTCAGAACCTGTCATGCTCACTGGGGAGAGGAGAGGAGTCAGTGGGGGGAGTGGACAGACCGTGGCTTTGAAGTGAGGGATGCCTGGATAAGAATCATAACGCTCACACTTGGAAGCTGGCAATCTTCTTGACTTTCATGGAGTTCCATGTGAAAGGGGGATACTTCTGGTGCCTACCCTACTGGAGTGTTCTGGGGGTCAGATGGGACACACAGTATGCAGCTGCTCAGCAAATGCTGGTCCCTTTCCCTTCCTCCACCACCTGCTCAAAGGCCTGCCCTGGACACAGTCACAAGGGGGGTTAAGGACAGGGCAGAATCCATTTTTGTTGTCCTCTAAGGCTAGGCTGCCGCATGGCATTCCAGTGAGTTTTGGTGAAGAGGGGTTGCCAGATAACATATAGGACACTCAGTTAAATTTGATCTTCAGATAAAAGATGAAAGTGTTAGTTGGTATTGGTGTATCCTATGCAATATTTAGGACATGCTTATTTAAAAAAAAATTATTTATTTATCTGAAAATCAAATTTAACTGGCTTTCTTGTATTTTTATTTGCTAAATCTGACTACCGTGAGGTAAAAGGAAGTTCCAAGGAAGGCTTTTCTCTCCACCCTGTAACATTTTCCTCAAGGTCAGTCTTGAGCAGAACAAGCTGGGCACACCAGCAGGAAAGCCCAGCCCTGGGAGACTGGGGTGGTGTGGGGCTGAGGGGTGACTCATCTGACTCCCTCGGGAATTTGGTGGGCGGGAATAAGGCCAAAGACTGATGATGATGATGGCTGATGCACCTCAGATTCCTGCCTCTGCTAGCAAAAGGTCGGGCAGCCCCCCTTCCCCTACCTCCCTACCCCAGGCACTTTTGGGGTGAACTTCTGGTCACTGCCCAATTTCTGTGTAGTTGTTGTACAACAGTAATTCAGATAAGGTATTAAAAGCAATAACTGTTCTTTTTAGGACCCTATGGTGCTTATTTTTATTTTCTAGTCTGGTGTCAGTGTGGGGAAGGGACTTCACTGAACATGGGAGTTAAATCTTAAAGCATTTACTTATTTCCACTCCTTTGAAAATGTTTAGGGGTTGAATTATTTAAACTAGAAAGAGATGAGGGCGTTAGAAGGGAAGGTTGCCTGCCCCAGGCACAGCCTGGGGAGGGTGCTAAATGTGGTTATCAAGAGATCAAAGAACCCAGGAGAGTCTCCTTTGATCTGATGCTTGTCAGAGTTGCAATTAGATCTTTGATATTCTGCACTTGTCTACCCCCCTTCTGCACATTTCTTCTCCTCTCTAGACACCTGGCAGTGCTAGACCATGGCATGTCCTGGAAACAGCCCGCGTGGCTGTGGGAGATCTGAGTGAGCCCTAGGACAGAGAGACATCAGCTATCCCGCAGGAAAACCCCTTTTCTAAATACAGTTGCTGTCATGCCTTATTTTTGAGGGGAAAAAAGATAAATGTGAAATCCCCCCAGTTATTCCCGCAGATGCATGTCTCACTGTGTGAGCTGATATCAATCATCCTGTGGTTTCCATGCTTTTCCTTTGATGCAAACAGGAAAGGTACCAATTGGCCTGGACTAAGTTTGGGTTGCCTAGATTTTCCAGATGTTTGAGGTGAGGGTGGGGGGCAGGGACTCAGGGGCAATCAGTTAAATCTGAGCAAAAGCGGCTGCTCACCCAAGCCAAACTCTACCTCTTTGGATTTCTGTGACTTCTTTTCTGAACAAGATAGGACTACCCAAACTGCATTTAGTCCTGCTGTCTCCCCTTTCTCCCAAAAAGCTGCTTATCAGGGACTGTAAGGTCTGATTTATGTCATTCTTCTAAGTAGCCTCAGTCTCACTCTGAGAATTTTTTACACAACTTGTACTCATCTCAAAAGTACAAGAATAATGGGTACATTTCTGCAGATGAGTCAAATGCTTCGTCCCTATCAGTCTGTAGAAGATACAGAATGTCTGTTTGTTTTCCTTAATGGACAAGATTTGATATGTGTGTTTCCTAATCCTGAGCTACTGAAATATTGATTCTCATCCTGCCCTGGCATCCTGGAAATGGAGCCAGTGTATCTGCATCTCTGTGCTCCACATGTGGACGTCTTCCTGCTGGCCTAGCCTGTGACCGCCAGGATGAGATTAGATTTGCTTGGAGTGCGGCAGGAGGGAGCGGTGGGGAGCGGGGGGGAGGGAGAACGTACATCCCGATGAAATAGTTGTCTGGCTTTATTTCTATTTGACAGAATGGGGCAGCCATTCCTGATATTTTTGACCAATAGTATCATGTGTCTATCCAAATATCCCATTTGCTTATTTTCTCTTATTTGATTTAAATGTATGTAGGCTATTTGGTGAAAATGAGAAAGGAAATCCTAGCTAAAAACCCATTTGGACTTCTGAATAGAATTGTCTGAAAAAAATGTAAATATTTTACAAGGAATTCCAGAAAGATGGATCATTTATACCACCTGAAAAATGTCTCCTGACTTGCGAAATATCAGAAGCCTTCCCATGACCTGTGTGATCCCTGAATGAAAGATGGTTTGGAACCCCGCGGGCACACCCGGAACTGGGCAGTGTCTGCTAGGCTGTAACTCCGTCCTGTTTCAGGGTGGAGGATAGGGAGTGTGTATGGCATCCATCCTCAGTACAGTGGTGCAGAATCATTGCATCACGACAATATTTAGTAAACAGAACAGAGGTGAACCCAGAAGTGAACACATTTGCTTGACTCCCTTCGTCATCCCTCTGTCTTCCACCATTTTCCCAGCCTGGACTCGCACAGTTGTTTGCCTGCTCCAGGGTGATTGATTTCCTTCCTGGCCTCCCCTCTCAGTCTTGTGGCTTCCAATATTCACGCTCCATACCACTGCCAGCTGAGGTTTTGAAAATGGCTGCTTGTTTCCAGGCCTCTGGGGGCTCCCTGACACCCACAGTCCCATGCCCCTTTCCCAACACGTACGGTCATCTGCGATCTGACCCGCCTCCCTCTGCATACTTGGCTTCTTTCCAAACCCATCTTGAACTTCACCTCCCAGGAAATTGGAAAGGCTGTTTTCCACGTTTACGTTTTCTCATGCAGTTCATTTTTCCTGGAGGTCCATTGCTTCCTTTTTCATCTGACTTTCCCCTTGAAGACTCGAGAATGTCTCCTCTAGGAGTCCTATCCCATTTGCTGTCTCACCTTCCCCGAACAGCCCTTCCTGGTACTTCCTGCGCAGCACTCCTGTTTGCCTCCATCACTGCCCTTCCCATCTTTCCTAGTTTTTTTAGCCCATCCATCTCCTTGACTGCACTGTAACTTGCTCCAAAGTAGGAGCATGCCCTATTCAACTTTGAATCCACAGTGGCTTGCCCAGTCCAAGGAGGAGAGAAGGTACTCATGGGGGGTTTTAAACTAAATTTAAGAGAAGATGCTGAGAGCAGAAGCAAAGATAATAAAGGCAAAAAAAAAAAAAAAAGTGGGCATTGATAACATCTTGATTTAACTACCCTTTGAGAAATGATTATTATCTCTATTTTACTGATGAGGAAATGGAGGGTCATAGAGATTACATTTGGCCAAAGCTCAGAGATAACAAATGGGGGAGCCATGACTGGAGCATGAACCCCTAGAACAGTTCCAAGAAAGGATCAGCAAGGACCGATAAATATTTGTGGACTCGAACTGGTTAGTAGAATATCTGCACACGTCACTGGTGAGTCAGCTCATCATCAAATCACATGTAGGAAGAGATACTTGAAACTCTTCTAGTTTGTCTACCTCTTTCTGTAGGCTTTTATCTCGACCATACCAATTTGATACAGTAAAAATAGGTAACAGTCTCCTGGACTTAACATGTTCATTAATTAGTTCCTTCAGCAAGTATTTATTGAGTACCTGTGCTAACACATGGGTGTATGATTTAGGGCAAGAAAACCTGCCCCAATGAAACTTTCTGGAAAATGATCTGCCTAGGAAAATTCTTCTAATAATGTGGAATGAAGTAACCATTGACTCACCAGTGGATGAGATGTTTTATCAGCCAGACTCACATAAATCATGCATACTGGTAGACCAAATTACTGAAGCCAGAAGCATTTATGAATCACCAAGGAGTTCTGGATCTTTTCGGTTTGCTAGTTGCAACAGAAAGGTCGATAAGCAGAAAAGGAATTTATTGAAGATTAGTTGCCTCAGAGAACCACCAGGACAGCTGGAGGACCAGGCTCAAGAATTGAGCAGAAACAGAGGGAGGCAATGCATCAGATCCTTGGTTAACATCCCTTTGCAGAATTGGCCAGTGGGCATACTGCTCTGGCCCACCAGTCACCGTGGCCTTTGTGGCTGCTGGTGTGAACTTCCATGCTTCTGGTCCCATTGCCACCACTGGAGAAGACTTATCTGCTGTCCTCATACCTTACTGTCATCAGCTCCTGCTCCTTATGGCTACGTATATTTGGTGAGCCTAGTGCACACATGTGGAAGTCTGTGCTCTGCCTGGCAGAGATGATAGGAATGTGAGTACCCTGCATCTATAGCTACTATAGAAGGTCAGGGCTCTGCCTCCCCACAAGACTTATACACAGGGAAATTCTCCAAGCATAGGAAGGGCATTTGGACAGCTAAAAACATAACCAATTTCCACTATAGTCACTAAAGTTAATAATTTTTAATTTTAGGATTGAGGCATTTCACCAATGCCAACATAGTACAATATGAAAATGAATACATATTTATCTTTTCCAACACTACTAATTGAATTCCTGAACTGCTTTGGATAAATTGCTTCGTGTATTTTAGAAATAGTGGTCCAAGTTTTACCACATGCCTTTCTTTCTGGAAAGAATGAAAAATGAAACAACAATATGTTGTGACAATATCTGTTTCCCCTCATCCTTCCCCCCTCCTTTTCCTCTCCCTCCCTCCTTCCCTCTCTCTCCCTCCCTCCTTCCCTCTCTCTCCCTCCCTCCTTCCCTCCCTCCATCCCTCCCTCCCTCCCTCCCTCCCTTCCTTCCAAAAACACTTATCAATAGTAATGCCTACTATTACTCTATGCCAGGCACTGTGCTTGGTACCAGGAAATCAAAGATAAATACAATGTGCTCTTTACCACCAAGTTGTGCCCGACATCGTGTGGGAGAGACAGACAGGGAACAAATGACTGTCCTGTGATAGAGGGGCCAGGATAGAAGTTTCAACAGAATTCTCTTCTTCTTTACCCTGTGGAATTGAGATTAGAAAAAGCTTCGTAAAGAAGGTGGCACTTGAATTGAATCTTTAAAGCTATAAATGGTCACAACTAAAATGCAAAGGGGCATTCCCAGGTGAGGGGGAGCTCACTTTGAGAAAAAGAGAGCATGAAAAAGAAGTGGCTAGTCAGAGGAACTCTGAGAACTTGGAATGGCTGGGACATGGTGTCCAGGGAGGACGGTGAGGGCAGACTCAGGCGGTCTGTGTGAAGTAAGGCCTGACTGAAGTCAAGTGAAAGGCAGGTCACGGAGGACCTCCTCGCATGCAAAGGGGCGAGAGCATATCTTGATGGACTACAGAGCCACTGACAGAATAACATGATCGGATTTATATTTTCGAAAGAGTTCTCTGGTGGCAGGGAGGAGAAAGGTCTGGAATGGAATTAAAATAACAGGAAACCAATAAAAAATATTATCACAGTTCAGGCAGGAGATGGTAAGACCCTGAAGTACTTCAGTAGCAGTGGGAATGGGAAAGAGAACAATGTTTGTGGAGCTGGAGCCTGCAGGACGTTCTGTGGCTGAAGGGAAGGCTGGCGGCGACTGCCCCCCGACCGAGAACTGGAAGGAGTAAGAACGTTTTGTCAGGGGGAGGCGGGGCTGGCTGGGTGGAGCCTAAGGTAACAATTAGACATTTAGGTGTCAATCATTTAGGTGGAGTTTTCGTATTGGTCGTCTATAGAGGACAAGCAGTCAGGAGCGGTATCTGGGTTAGAGTCAAAAATCAGAGTTTCATCTCTGTAGCTGCCTTACGAAGAAACCTCTAGGCTGCCCTTGTGACTAGCAGAAACCTGATAAATATATCCCAACGTGTGAATCTGGAAAACTCAGGCTTAGCCTCCAAATTCCAAAGTAGGAGCTAAAGTTTTCCCTCTCCTAAACCTCAGACTTTTAACAATAAAGAATACTGCATTCAGGGGGGTGTTGCAAGTTTTGACAACAGAGCAGACAGCGGGTTGGCAGTTAGCTCGTTGTACTATATACAGATTCCACCCATGACTTGCTTCCCTGAACAATGAGAACCAAATGATCTCTGCTGTCTCTTTCAATTCTGAATTAGCCAGAGTGACTGGAGTCCCACCTTGGGTACATATGGGGCTACATCCTTTTGTTTTTCAAATTAAATTCAGGCCTCCAGAGATTGGCAAGATACCCAATCCCTCTCTCTAAATTGTCTGGACTACTCAGTTCTGGGAATAAACACCTTTTGAGAGAGAACTGCCACACATGACCAGCCCACTAGGTAGCCCACCTGTGGCTGCCTGAGCTCCATCACTGCCGTGCTGTAGGCCCATACTCACAGTTCAGCGTTCCCATCCCCTACTGTGGCCATGCCATCGCCGGCCCGGCACTTGGTTCTGAGTGGATCTTTAGGGCAAGGTGACAATCTCCCTGTCCTGGTCCACAGCTGGTGGTTGGCACCCCTTTGCTCAGCTGTTTCCACCCCTAGCACAGCCACACTGTCCGCCCTATGCTGGCACCACCTGTCCTCCATGGCACGGTGGTGGAGTTGGGGTTGTTTCTAGATTCTCCCTTTATCATCACGGTGAGTCTGCTTTTGAGGGCCCGTGGTGTCTTTTCCTGCCAGCAGACCTGGAACGGTCTACTGTAGTCCACCAGAGACTAGTTTGTAGACTCGGCCGTTTACTTTACATTAGTAAACGGAAGGGGAACCTCACCACAAGGGGAACTTCTAGGATGGAGACGTGGCTGCAAATTTTAAATAATAATCTACCTTCATTGAAAAATGAAAGTTAACACTTCTGATTAACCAGGCACGCATTTAACATTCCATGTCTCCATAACGATGAACAATGACAAGAACAAGAACAAGAACGTGAAAGGAGAGACCAGGAAAATACTCTGAGAAGTGAAACACATTTGCCAGTTGGCGTCCTATTAAGCAGATATAGTCACTGGTTGGAAGTCATCTGCCGGGATCCAGCTTTTCAACTGAGGCTGCGGGAAATTCTTGTGGTGTGTGGGTATGGGGTGTCCGTCATCATGATAGGAAGGATGAGTAGTGCCCCGCCACCCACTCAGCAACCAGCCCTCTGCATATGGCAGCCACATGCTGTGAACTGTCCAGCCTGTTTCTCCCAGCTTGGATATGAAAGCGAGGGCCAACCCTGACTGCCTGGGGGTGGGGTGCAGTGCGGGGGTGAGAATGGCCACCCCACAGGATCACAGAAGGGTGGGTGGAGCTGAGTCAGCAAAGTGGGAGGAGCTCGGAGACTGCTGACTGATTTTCAAAGAGGAAGAGCAACTTTGCAAGGCAGCATGAACAAAGCAAGCTGAATTGATGCATAAGGAGGCAAAAACAATGCAGAAAAACACCATTCTGGCACAATTGACCACTGAATATGTGTCATCAAACATGAGATCATCCTTACCTGGCAACAACACAGCTGAAATAGATCATTTAAGCAGTTTTTCATGATTACTGAGCCCAACACAGCCTCTAACTGACAACCGGCCCACAACGAGAAGGCTGACCTAATAGCCTGCAGTGCAGGAAAATTCTATTTTCTTCATAATCCGATGAAAAATGTTGTGGGAACAGAGCCAGAGAACATGTTTGTACTGGATGTTTTTCAGTGCCTTAAATTTAAACACTCTTTTTAATATCAACTGCACCATTCTAGTAAACTTTTGAAGATGAAATGAAGGATTTAGATTTATTGTGAAATCTGCATTCATCTTAAATACGGTACACATCTTCAGCAAATAAGCCATTTTGTGTCCCCTGAAGATGAGTTCTTCGAGTGTCAGGATCCTGTTTTTGCTTCATCCTCATCCCATGTTGTCAGGCAGATGTTTCCATGTCTCAGAGCGCCCCGCAGACTGACTCGGCCGTGTCAGGCTTATGCACATGGAATATGAGTGCATGTGCTTCCAGAACCCTTCTTTCCAGCTAATGAAAACTTTGGAAAGGGGCTTGCTGGTCCCTGGTTGCATAATTGAAGTTTTTAGGAACAGACCAAGTCAAGAGAAAAGGTACAGTTTTATAACTAGTGGTTGCTATGATTAAAGTTATTAGTTAAGGAAGGGCTGTTACTGAGGGGAAAACAATCAAAAGGAAGTTTTAGCAATTAAGTCAAATTCACTGTGGTTCTGAGGTTTCTTTTCTCACTGCCCCCCCTGCCCCCCTTCTTTCTTTCTGGAAAACAAAACCACCTCAGGCGAGTGTGCTGTCCTCTCAGAGAGTGTCTTGGCTCTGCAGTGGCAAGAGAGCAAACAGTGAACTGTGCTGTTGACTCTATTAGCAGGTTAATTAAGAAAGCTGTTAGTGATCATAAAAAAAAAAACAGCCGGCACAATTTCAGTTCATATTGATAAAATCCATGACCTAGTCAGAACTGATGTTTGTTCAATACTAGGAAGACATGCTAGACGCATTTAGAGGAAAAGGCTGACGCAGGAAGCTTGAAGTCCAGTACTGGATGCCCCATATTAATAATGTTAACAGAGTCCACTGCCTGACATTCCACACGCTTTTTTTCTGTCACTGTAAGCAGAAGTGTTCAGGACCTCAGATTCACTCTGAAAAGCTTCGTTCACTCATAATGCAGTCATCATAAGGGAGCCCTGGCTTGGGGGTTTGGAGACTGGGTTCTGGTCCTGGATCTGAAACTGACGTGCTGTGTGGTTTGGGACAGTGGACTTGACCCTGGGGCTCCACTTCTCATACACCAGTACCTTCAGCACAGTGCGGTTTCAGGAGTGCAGCAAGCCTACCTTTCCCATGTAGCATCTTCCATTGGGGGAAGTCTGTTCAAAACTCTAATATGGTTGGCAGGAATGCACTGTCCACAGGGCGGAGGCACTGAGTGGGACCATCCTCCTGCTCCACTTGCTGCTGGGGGCGCTATACAAAGCCTGAAGAGCAGTTTGAGAGGAGACAGTTTTGGGGTTGTCCCGCCTTTGCACATCCTGAAGTCAGACCTTGACCAGGAAAAGGCTCCCAGTTTCCTAGACAAGCTTCTATTTCATGGACCTTGGGTTTAGCTCTTGCATTTCTCTTCCCACGGCCTCTACTCCTTCCCAGTCCCCCAGCATGTGTCCCCTTGGAAACACCGCAGTCCTTCCCCTCGCACTACCAGTGAGCACGCAAATGCTTGTGCAATTGCTTAGGGAACATGGGAAGGGATAAAGAGGGTTCCTGCTAGATTTGCCTTCACTCCCTTAGGGAGGTCACACTGGTTGAATTCCCGTTGGGACTGGCCTAGGGCAAAAGCCACTATGGAAAAGAGGAATGGAGAGAGCTTTCAGATGGATGTAAGGGAGATGAAACTGACAAACCTCTGACTGCAAATAAGAACGCCAGATGCACTCCAAATATCATTTAACACAGTTAGTTACCCACCGCCTCGGAGACGGGTGCACAAATCACTTCTCAAGGCCTGTTCCGTTTGTCAGTATTTGAGCATCTTTAATAACCTAAAGATCTAAATTTCATCCTGTGATATTTTGGACCCTTTTAAAGTCTGGTGGTAAAAGATAAAAATATCGACTCCCAAAAGTGAGTTCAGAGAAGAGGTTAAGAAATGAAAACAGTTCAACAGTCTCACCCCTCCAGTGCACAGGAACAGGGATCACACTGCGTGTCTGCTGACAGGGCTGGAGGCCGTGGTGGAACCTGTCATGAGAGTGAGACAGTTACACGGGAAGGAAAGGAAAACACTAATTCAGGAGTCAGTGTTTAAAAAGCCACCTCCATGTGAGAAATGACATGAAAATGAATATGGCCTTTCTGGAAGGTCTAACAGTGAAACTTAGGGATGAAAATGAATGGTGGTGTAAATAGTATCAGTTCACTCGTAAATCTCCTTGCATCTAAAATGCAAGAGTAAATCACCTCAGTGAGCCTGGCTGTGATTTTTCAGTTGAGTGAAACAGATCCCCAAATTTCAAAAGCAAATTGGCAGCAAAATGGGAACAAAAGAAAGGGCAGAAATTGTGTTCCCAACTCATCTGGTGAAATATTGGCTCATAAGATTTACAATACTATGATAAACCTAACGAATTAGGCAATTGCAGTCTTGGTTTGAGAGGAAGGTTACAGTCTGCACTACGAAATGGCAATAGAATAATGACTCCCTTGTGTCAGAAATCCTAGTCTGTGAAGGATGCATCTCTCTGTTATGGGGTTCTCTAACGTGTTGACATTTGCTGATCTCTGGCCCATGTCTCACAGTAAGGACACTACTAAGAATCCAGAGGCATTTTAACTTCATTGCTGTGTTTATTTTAACTCATTCGAAATATTTGATATATATTACAGATAAATCACAGAAGCCGAGATTGGACAACCCATATACCCAGCATCCTGTTTAACATGCTAACATTTTTCACGTTTGGAATAATTATTTTATATTTTATATCTCATCCTTTTGTGTAATACTTAGAATAAATTTCTACTCAAATTTTGAACTCACTAATTCATTATAATTTTCTTGATTTGTATCTTTAATTTAGGCAAAATTTATGTAAAGAGTAAAATGCACAGTTGATAAATGTAACTCCAATGACTTTATTTATTTGTTTTTATTGTTGACACTGTTACAAATGTCCCCCATTCATACCCTCTACTTTGTCCCTCCTCCACTCAGCCCTCACTCCCACCCTGGCCTTCACCACATGTTGTCTGTGTCCATGGGCTATGCATATATGCACACGTGTTCTTCAGCCAGCCTCTTCCAGTCCCCCTCCTCCCTCCCCTCTGAGGTCTATCAGTCTGTTCTGTACCCATGCCTCTAGTCTTATTTGGTTTGTCAGTTTATTTTGTTCTTTAGATTCCACATATAAGTGAGATCATAAGGCATTTGTCTTTCTCTGACTGGTTTATTTCACTTAACATAATAATCTCCATTTTAGGGAATATACCCTAAGAATCCTGAAATACCAATCAGAAAGAATAGATGCGCCCCAATGTTTATAACAGTGTTACCTACAAAAGACAAGATCCGGAAACAGCCCAAGTGCCCATCAGCAGAGGAGTGGGTTAAAAAAAAAAAAGTGCTACATTTACACAATGGAATAATATGCAACTATAAAAATGAAGGAACTCTTACCCTTTTTTTAATCCTCATCTGAGGATATATTTTTATTGATTCTAGAGAGAGGGGGCGGGGGAAGGAAAGAGAGAGAGAGAACCATTGATGTGAGAGAGAAACACTGATGAACTGCCTCCTGTTTGCACTCTGACCAGGGATTGAGCCAGCAACTTAGGTATGTACCATGACCAGGAATTGAACCCACAACCTTTTAGTGCACAGCACAATACTCCAATGAACTGAACCACCTGACTAGGGCTCCAGTGACTTTTGACAGACATATACACCTGTATAAAAAAGAATCCAATAAAAATGTGCAGTTCCATCACTCTAAAAAGTTCATTTGTGCCACACTGCAGTAAATCCCCTTCAAGGAGCAAAGTTTGTTCTATCACAATATATTATTTTTGCTTGTTCTTAAATGTCATTTAAATGAAATCAGATGGTATGCATTCTTTTGGGCCTGATTCCTTTAGCATAAGATAATGGGTTTGAGATTTACTCATGTAGTTGCATGTTCAGTAGGTTTTTCTTTTTTAAGTTGCTTGGTAGTGTTCAATTGTGTGAACATACCATAGTTTCTTTATCCGTTCTCTGCTGATGGATTTTAGGGTTGTTTCCAGTTTGGGATTATTATGGATAAGGTTGCAATGAACATTTATTTATGCCTATATGTTTTTATTTTCTTGAGTTAAATGCCTAGAATGGAATTGCTGAGACATAGGGAGGTACATTTTTGACTTTACAAAAAGTGACAAATATTTTCATAGTAGTTGCACCACTCTGCATTTCGTGCAGTTTATGAGAATGACCATTGCTGTACATTCTTGCCAACACCTGATGTTATTAGTCTTTTTAATTGTGATCTTTTTGGTGGAAATGAAGTGGTAACTCACTGTTGTTTTGCTTTGCATTTCTCTAATGGCTTGGAATATCGAGTGTTCTTTTATAAGGTTGTTGTTGTTTTTTTACCATATTAATCTACTTGGATGAAGTGTCTAAATATTTTGCCCATTTGAATACAAGTTTTCATCTTTTAAAATATTGGTTTTGGAGATTTTTTTTTGTGTTCTGGTTTTGAGCCGCTTCCTTGTTATACACGGTCTGGCACAAATAACACCCCCTTTTTATTACAAAATCATAAGCATGTAATTCTGTAACATAATATCACATTCAAACACACCATGTGACAATTTAGGTGAAATGTTCACATTAAAACAATAAGTTTATTACACCCGTATTATTACCCCACCAACCACACTCAAACAGGTGCTTACTTCTGCTGGACCCTGAATATACATATTGAAAATTTTTCTCCATTTCTGTGACTTGCTTTGTGTTTTTTTAATAGTGTGTTTTGATTAGTAGAAATGTTTAATTTTTCTTTTTCTTTTCTTGTGTTCCTTAGGGTTAATAAAATATTTTTTACTATTTTACTTTATTTCCTTTATTGGCTTTGTAAAAAACACCTGTATTGAAGTATAGTTGACAATAAACTACACATATTTAAAGCATACATTTTGATAAGTTTTGTCATGGGTACAGACTTGTAAAACCATTACTACAACCAAGAAAATAAACGATCTACCACTTCCAAAGTTTCCTCAATGCTCCTCTGTCCTGTTCCCATCCCTACGCTCCCGCTCCCTTCCTTTACCCCTATGCATTGAATACGCATCTGCTTTCTATCACAATAAAGCAGTTTGCATTTTTAAGAATTTCATATAAATGCATACTGTATACACTCATTTTTCTCTGACTTCTTTCATCAGAATAATGAATTTTGATCTGTCTTTGTTGTTGAACGTATCAGTAGTTCATTACATTCTATTATTAATAAGTTGAACAATTAGATTGTATTCATTTTAGGGCTATTATAAATTAAATTTCTATGAAAATCTGTGTGCAAATCTTTGTACTGACGCATGCTTTCTTTTTCCTTATGTTTATATCTAGTAGTGGAATGGTTTGATTCTATGATAGATACATGTTTGACATTTTAAGAAACCATGCAACTGTTTTCCCAAGGGGCCATATCATTTTATGTCGCCATCAGCGGTGCACACGGTTGCTCCGCGTCCTCACCCGCACTGATGCGGACACTAGACTTCAGCCGTTCGGATAGATGTCTGGCGGCATCCCATTGTAGTTTTAATCTCTGTTGCCCTAGGGACTGATAACGAACATTTTTTTCTATCTGCTTATTTTTCATTTGTCTATCTCCTTTGGTGATGGGTCTGTTCAAATCTTCTGACCATTTTTAAAAATTGGATTATATCCTTATTATCAATTTTGGGAGTTATTTATATTTTCCAGATAGAAGTCTTTTATCGGACATATGATTTGCAAACATTTTCTCCCAGTTTGTAGCTGGCTTTTCACCTTTGTTTTTTTTTTCTCATGGCCAAAATTTCTAACTCTGATTAAGTCTAATTTATCAATTTGTTCTTTAATGGTCTTACGTTAGGTGTCATATCTGAGAAACCTTTGCCTTACCCAAGATTGCAGAGACTTTTTCCTATGTTCTTCTGTAAGTTTCAGTGGATAATAGGTCTGTCATCCATCCACTTTGAGTTAAACTTTCTAAAAGGACAAGACAGTGATTCAAATTTATTTTTTGCATCTGGATATCCAATTGTGAGAGCAACATTTGTTGAATGTCTGTTGACTTTTTTTTTCAATGTTATTCTGGGGTTTTATGTATTCTTAATTCATCACAGTCCATTTAAGTTAATATTGTACCACTTTATATAAAATATGAGAATCTTGCTATAGTATAATTCCATACATCCCCACTTCATTCTACTAAGAATTGTCATCTATTTTACTTCTATATATGTTGTAAAATCTATAACACAATATTATTGTAGTGAATTAAACAGCACGTTTTCTTTTAAAGAAATTTTTAAAAATTTTAAAGGCAGATTTTTTTATTTACCCACATATTTTCCATGACTGATGGCATCAATTCCTTTCTGTATAACTAACTGGGTCTCCACCTGCTGTCATTCCCATTCAGTCTGACCAACTTCCTTTAGCATTTCTTGAAGTGCGGTTCTGCTTCTTATATATTTTCTGAGTTTTCTTTTATCCATAAATTTATTTAAACTTCAGTTAATGAAGGATATTTTCTCAGGCTGTAGAATTCTAGGTTGATAGTTTTAACTCTCTGTTTTATAGATATCAATTTACTTTTTTACAACCTTCTTTGTTTTTCATGAGTTCTTGCCTTTGCCCCGATACACAATGTATTCTTTTCCTCTGTAAATTCTTTGTAATTTTATCTAATTTTTTCAGTACTTTGACTATGACATACCTAGGCATAATTTTCTTGATGATTGAAGTCTTTCAACAATTTTGGAAAACTTGTCAGATGCCATTGCTTAAAATTTTTTCTCTATTCTAGCTCTCCTTCTGTTATACCTCGCTTACACTCTGTTAGAGAACTTGATGCTGTCCCACAGGTCACTGAGGCTTGGTTTATTTTTGTTTCAATCTTTTTCTGTCTATCAATTTGGTAAATTTCTTTTGAGCTGTCTTCAAGGCCATCAACACTTTCTCCTGTAGTGCCCAATCTGCTGTTATGCTTATCAAGGGGATCTCTTATTTCAGATTTTGTATTTTTCAAGTTAATATTTATGTTGGCTCTATTTATAATTTTTACATTTTGACTGAGATTACCCATCTCTTACTTCACATTTATTCATGCTTTATCTCACATCCTTCAGCATATATATAATAGATGTTTTAAAATTCTCATGTGCTAATTCTAACATCTGAGTCCTTTCATGGTTTCTTTTCATTTTTCCCCTTTGATTATGGATTATACCATCTGCTTCTTTGCAGGTCTAGTAATTTTTTATTGCATGCTGGACATTGTTGATGATATATTGTAGGGAGAATTGATTATATTGTCTTCCTGTAAAGAGTGTTGAGTTTTATTTTGGTAGCAGATATATAGATCTTAATCCACTCAAACTTTGTTTCAGGCTTTCTTAGGGTCGTCTATTACCTTTTGTGCCCAGAGTCCTAGCGCATAACCCCTACTCTGGAACATAGAGAATACTTGTAAGATGTGGCTTTTCTAGGGTCTCAATTTAATGCCTTCTGCTGTCAATGAGGATTCGTCACCCTAGCTAGGCCACAATCCCAATGTCTCAAAACTGTGTGTGATCCGATATCTCCGTTTAGCTCTCAGCCTCCCAGCAGCAGGATTCACAGAGGTAAGCCCTGTGCATGAGCTTCTCAGTTCTTGGACAAGGATCTGGAGCACTCTCCATGAAGATTTCTGAACTTATTAAAGCAGAATGATGTCTTGGCTGCAGCCAGTGTGGTTCAGTTTGTTGGGTGCCATCCTGCAAACCAAAAGTCATCAGTCCCATTCCATGTCTGGGCACAGCCTTGGTTGTGAGTTCAGTCCCTGGTCCAGGCACATGCAGAAGGCAGCTGATTGATGTTTCTCTCTCACATTGATGTTTCTCTCCTTCTCTTTCTCCCTCCAGGCCCCTTTCTCTCTAAAAAGAAGGAGAGGAGGTGGAGGAGGAGGAGGTCTTAAAATATAGGGTGATTTTTTAAAAAGGGAAAATGCTTATTAAGTTTCAGTTACTTTGTTTACTTAAACCTACAAATGCAAGTTGATTAATAATAATAAAATAAATTTATACAGTATTTCTTTTCTTGGGCTTCTGAGACAACTGCCTATTAAAGGCTGAGTTGGTATTGTGAAGTGATAAGAATTTAGAATCCTATCTCTGCCACTTATGATCCAAGTAACCTTGTTTAAGCCACTTATCCTCTTGGAGCTTCAGTTACCTTCTCTATAAACTGGGGTGGAAATTATACCTACTTTGCAAGGTTAGTGTGAGTATCAAATGTGGTAACTGGTGTGAGCATGTGTTGTAAATGGTAAGTTAACATATAATCTTGAAACCTGTTCTTTTTCCCCCCAGAATTGCTACACTGTATCTTCATGCCCCACTTTAAAAGACTTTTTAAAGTAGTCTTAGGTTCATAACAAAACTAAGAGGTAGGTAGAGAAATTTTCCATGTAATTTCTGCCCCACAGTGCACAGCCTAACCAATTATTAGCATCTTCCACCAGAGTGGCGCGTATGTTTCAGTTGGTACATCATTACCACCCAAAGTCCGTAGTTTACACTAGGGTTCTCTCTTGGTGTCACACATACCATGGACCGGAACAAATGTATACTGATATGTGTCTATCACTCCAGTATCATACAGAGGATTTTTACTGCTCTAAAAATCCTCTCTGCTCTGTCTACTCATTCCTCCCTCCCCAAACCCCTGGCAACTGGTCTTTTTGCCTTTGCCATAATTTTTCTGTTGCTATCCTTTCTTACCAGTGGTCCGCGAGGACTCTGTAGTAGACATAGGACATTCTCTGTTTAGGGATGGGTGGTGGGAGGATTATCTCTCAGCCCTTGTTGTCAATATCTGCCATTGAATACTCTGCCCTGGCTGGTGGGCAGTGCCCCTCAGGGTCCTGTTTTTTTTTGTTTTTTTGAGGGAAGCATGATAGGGAAGAAGAAATCTACTCTCACTTCCTGGGAGAGAGAAGGAAAGGGAAGAGAAAAATCCTGTGCCCTCACTGGAAACAGAAGAGAGAAATATAAAGGAAATTCAACTCGAAAGACTGGGAATGCAGCAAAGGCAGAGGTCTTATCTTACTTCTAAATCTTTGCTAGGACCATTTCATTGTTTTTCCCAAAGAAACCATGGGAAATAATTTTTATATTTTAATTTAACTGCCTTAAAATTTACATAAATTTTCAAAGGCCTAGAAACCTAATCACTTAAAGAATCCTGTTTTTAACAAAAACCCAAATGTTGTTTGGGTATAAAAACAAACAAAGCCTTACAAAGATTTTTATAACTTAATCTGCCTTTGTCTCTGCCTGGGCCCTTTATGTGCATCCTGTCACTCAAGCTCAAGATGACTAACCCATAACCGCAGTTCTCATGACGGGTTCCGTGTGGGAAGGGCACTATTGAAATGGCTGGGGGAGGCTGGGCAAGCCTCGGGAGATGCAGCAGAGGAAAGCAGCTGTTTTGGTTTGTAAAGCCGTAGAAATGCTCTGGAACGGTCTTCAAGGGGCAGTCAGCAAGCCCCCAGGTGAGTGAATAGGTACGCCGGGCTATCCTGATGGCAGAATGGTAAGAACAATGGAGAGCTGTGAGCAGTTTCAGAGTTGAGAATGTTCTAAAGAAAATCCCAGTAAACCCATTCTTGGCTAGGAGGCCAAAGTTCTACATGTACCCAGAAAGAGTATTAATTAAACAAATGTGCACATATGCCCTCAACTTGTTGCTCTGGGCAATAACACCATTAAGTTGCAATATTAAGACGTAAGTACATTCACTTGAAATAATTGAACGTATGTTTCAGATAATTGGTCAGAAAATTTCCTGGAATTTGCTTCTTCTTATTTTTTTTTTCCTCTGAATTTAAATCCTGATTCACGTGGTGTTTTCAGTATTCCGGGAGATCTGACTTGCCTAAAATAGATGTTAGGACAAGCCCTCTATATTTGTAAGTAGAGCAGAGCATGCTCCACGGTGAGAGAAACATCCCCATAGCTCGGCTCTACAGCCCAGACAACAGCTAGAGGAGAAGTCGGGGTGGGCAGCCGTCTGCGGGTGGCATGATGTGCTCTGGAGATCCGCTTCTCATTTATAATCTTATCGGTTTGGTTGGTAGCTGGGGTTGTTGTTTTTCAGGAAAAAAATTCTGCAAGATAAACATATGGTTTCGTGTTGCTGTTCTTCGGTTTCCACATCCAGGATATAGGCCTGCCTGCTTTCCCATTAGTCTCCCTTGGGAGGCTAAACATTGATTTATTAAGTTGGATTAGCTTGGGTTGATGCAAAGAAAGGTCAGAGACTGTTCAAAAATAGTGATGGAAAAGGATTTTTAAAAAATGCCTCAAGATGGCAAGAGAAAAAATAAGAAAGAAGTGAAAATGATTAATGTTGATATTTTAGCATGGTGCTGTTTTAACTGAGAATTTTTAAGGTTATGAAACATTGAGAAATAAAATTAATGACCTGGAAAATAAACTCAGATTAAGAAATGTCAGATTGGAGGATAATCTAGATGGCGTAGAAGTAAGAGAAACAGTGACCCCTCTCCCCTGGTCCCACCACAAAGGACATTGCAAAACTGTGTTAGATGAATAATTTTAGTCCCTTTTATAAGCCTTACTCTAATTTTCCTAAAACTTGATGCAGGGACAGCATCTGTATTTTACATGTGAGATGAGAAATTCTTGCAGTGAAAAAAAGGCTAATAGCTTAACTTCCTCTGACCTCTGATTGCTGTTTTTTTTTTCTGTGGAGACACCCCCTTGACTGTTTGGGAAAGTACAGGGCTTAACTCAAAGTCATAAGGAGTTCTAAACATTCTTAGTCAAATGCTTATCTGGCTGACTCCAATGATTGTATTTAAAGCATATACTCCTTTGGGTTGTTATATTGATGAGTATCTTATTAAGGTTGTGCTGAATCAAAACCATTTTTTAACAGTAAAGAAGAAAGTGTCTTAGAGAGGAAGTGAGATGTGAAACAATTCCTTTATTCCTGATTCTACCTTGAGGTTCCCAGAATCTGTCCTACAGTCACAGCGGATGAGTGGCCTTTTATTAGTGGGGCAGGGTGCAGTGCATAATCAGCACGGGAATAAGAGAATACAGTAATTGCACACTTACTCTTAGAACCATGCCGGACACTGTTCTAAGTGCTTTATGCATATGAATTCAGTTATCTTCGCCACAGTCAAAAGTGGTAGGTATTATCATCTTCCCCATTTTAAAGATGAGCCGCAGAAGGATTTGGTCATTGCTTGAGGTCATACAGCTATTACAAGAGGCGGGATTCACATCCAAGTTACTCTGGCTCCAGAATCCACACTTTCCACCTCAATGTTGTGGTTCTGTGTTATATAAAGACACTGAGATTTTAAAAATAATTTATTTCTGGCCACTGGTGGAAAAATATATTCATTTATCCCAGGAATAGTTGTGCTAGTAAGAGGAAGTCTCTTTTCTGTTACCCATTCATTTCATAAAATGAGTTTAAATACAAAACAAGTCATAGTTTTTGCAACTGCCCAAAAGAGTAGTTAGGCATTCAGAGAGCAAGAGGACATGTGCAGAGGGGACTTCGTATGATCTCCCTGGCCCGAAGGGAGTCAAATTGGATGTATTCCTCTGAAAAACGAACATGGAGATATAATTTAAAGAACGAATTTTTACTTTTTTAATTAATTTTTTTTCCTTTGACATAATGGCTAGTTTAAATTACCCAGCAGCAATGAATGGTAACAGAAATGCTTTAATTAAGAATGTAGAAGAGCCCTGGCTGGTGTGGCTCAGTGGATTGAGTGCCAGACTGTGAACCAAAGGGTTGCTGGTTCTATTCCCAGTCAGGGCACATGCCTGGGTTGTGGGCCAGGACCCCAGAAATGGCGCAACCACACATTGATGTTTCTCTCCCTTTCCTTCTTCCTCCCTTCCCCTCTCTAAAAATAAATAAATAAAATCTTAAAAAAAAAGAATGTAGAAGAAAGAACATGTTTTAAACCATGAAGTTAGAAGACATGAGAAGTTAGAAGAGGTCCTCTTAGAAGAAAAGAAAGACTTGGTTACTCCGCTCATCTGAGCAATAGGGAGCACAGCACGTCTTACCGTGATGGAGATCTCAGCACCATAGGGTTAGAAATGGTCATCTCTTTTCTTCCATCTAGAGGATAATTTAAACAGGTTCACACAGGGCTAAGCGAGCCAGTGTCCCTCAAAGGGTGGAAAGTGCATGTGGAGCAAACTAGAGAGGAGGTAGGAAGCAAAAGGGGAGAAATTAGCCCGGCAGATACAGTGTCTGTGTGTGTGTGTACACACAGAATCGGCAACTCTGAAAGGAGACAAAAGGAGAAACCCAGGATGGCCACTCAATTACTATTTCCCCCATCACTTTTTCTTCCTGCTTTGCAAGGCACGATGTTTGCCACAAAGGTGGGAGAAAGTGTCATGTGAGTTTGAGAGAGCAAACTGGTGAGAGGAAAGGCTTAAGGTGAGAGTGGTAAGAATATAGAAAAAGTATTAAAAGCCATGGAATTCCATCAAAATTCAACAGCAGCAGCTATGTCTTGGATGCCATTGCTTAGAGTCAAAGGAAGGCTTAGCTTAGATATCTGCTTTCCACACTGATGATAGGGAGAAGTTTAGTTTCTTTTTACAGTGTTTTCTGGCTATGTAAAAAAACTCCTCAAAATTATTTATGAGGAGAAATGGCTTAAAATAAGTGAGGAGTTACGTCTTTTGCAAAGGGACAGCATCCTTGCAATTATATTAACTGACTTGTCAGATCTCAGGTTAAGCCCATATTTGATGAGAATCCTGATGACTGATAACACAGTCACATAGTGATCATTTCAGTGCACCAAGAGTCCGGAGTTTGTGCTCGGAGACGCGGACAAAGCAGCCACAAGACCTTTCAGCAGATATTTCCAGTTACATAAGGGGACACCACTTCTTGTTGCTGCTGAGTCGTGGGGACTAATGAGATGGTGGTGTTGATAATCACTCAGCACCTACACAGCGCCGGGCATGACGAGTTGTGAGTAGAGATTTGAGACCTTTGGGCGCTACGATGTGCATGGCATCATTATCACGTGTGATGTTTTAAATTTTGGAATTACATACAGCAGCTCTTGTGCAGATCGCCCATGAAGCCTCTCAGAGGCATTCTATTTCACACTTTATGGTATGGTAAAATTATGATCAATTTTGTCCAAATCCAAAGGACAAGGACAGTTTTAGATAGGTTTAGTAGATTTTCACTGGGAGACATGACAGTTAAGAATGGCCCTCATTTCTAATATTGCCTATGCAATGCCAATTTACAACTGGGATGCAGAATTAAAATTCCTCTAAAGATTTATATTCTTGCAATCTACAGGGTGGGGCAAAAGTAGGTTTACAGTTGTTTGTATGGAAAATAATACAGTAATTAATGAATAATAATATAAGAATAAACTGAGTTTTTCGTACTCACAACTGTAAACCTACTTTTGCCCCACCCTATATATTCTTATATACACAGGGTCCAATGCAAATAACACCCATTTTTTGTTACAAAATCTTTTATTACAAAATCATCAGCATGTAATACTATAATGTAACAATATTGTGCTCAAGCACACCATCTGACATTTTAGGTGAAATGTTCAAATTACAACTATAAATTATTATACCCAATTTAGGAACCCAAGTTAAGGACCAAAAGACTCTGATTTCGAAACCAATATTGTCTTTACTACATCACCGCTGAGAGTTTAGCTAATTTAAAATTCTGCTCTTTTTCACGTAATACTGTACCAAAAGTACATGTGATGTAAAACTTCCTTAGGGGGAGGTATAAGGTTCTATCAAACACCCCAATAGTGTTTTGGCCGTTCAGGAAAACACCTGATGGAATGTGAGCGGTCAGGGTGAAGATCAAAGACACTGGGACATTTGTGCAGTGGTACCCGGATCCTGCTTGGAACACAGGTCACAGCACCTGGCCTGCTCTCCTCAACCAGGGTCTGCGTCAGTGAGGGGGGAAATGAGCATGCCTGTCTTTATTTCTAAGAGGTCAGAGAACGGTTTAGTAGATTTTCATTGGGAGGGAGGCAGAATTCCCAGGAGAATTATTTAAATAATAAGAGAAAAGAAGAAAAGGAAATAATGTTTCCTAGGAATCTCTAAAGAAAGAAAGGAGAAAAATCTTCCTCTATCTAGCATGGTGAAACTGTGTGTTTGCACTCAGATGAGTATAAAAGGGTGCAAATTAGTTATTTCTAAGCTTTAAATCTATAGGGAATGGAAGAAAGTAAGAAACAAAACAAAGCAAAGCAAAAAAAAAAGGTCATTCAACATAATGCTCCAGAAAGCCACAGTTGAATAATACTAATGCCCAAGTTTTCCAGGATATGGATTTTACAAGCCAAGATTTGACATGACTCGAACCCTCCATTGCTCCTGGGCATCCACCCCACCTCCTCTGAGGCCTTCCCCCGCAGAGCGGCACTCTGCTCTGCTCTCTTCCCAGGAAGTTGCTGGCTATTCCTGCATCTGCTGTTTCCAGTACTCCCCAATTTTCTTCCAGGAAAGCACTCCATTCCAACAAAGACACAATCATTCCTGGTCATGAATACACTTCATATGTAGATTTACTCTACAGTTACTGAAGTAGCAGACTCATTTTACAGTTTGTAAGTTAATTTCAAATTCAGTCTCAACCTGTCTGGCAAAGCTTTTGCAGCCTAGAGCTGCAGCTCAGACCACGTGCCTCGGGCAGCCCCCACCTCTGTGTTCAACAGCCAGATCTATTTTCTCTGCAGAAGCTCATGCATTGCCTCATGCTGACAGTCACTAGTTTTAGCATTGGCTAATCACCAATATGGTCTGTTAAGTGAGATTCATAGATGCTGATTGCATTTATTGCATAAATTACTTCATTATTAAAATCAGGTCATTTGAGACCCTAAACCATTAACATGAAGGTTATTAACATAATTTCATAAGCTAATAAATCAAGTACAGGAAAAGAATTAAAGGGTTCTTAGTGATAAGTGTTTCTTCAGAGATTAAAGCACACAATTTTCTTATGCATATATTAACATTTTATGAGTGGTTTCATGCAAGAGCAGTTTTTTTTCTTTGCATACACGAGTCATACTTCATCGTCTTCATACTCAGTCTCTGAAGCTCATTCTCAAATACAGGTGTTTTTCCCCTTTCAAATAACTTTAAAGCAATTTTCGACTGAACCCATTATCCTTCTGTGATTTGCACTACCTATAAAATTCTTATCCTTTCACAGTTCTTAGACTGCAAAGCCTTCGGGGGCAGGGGGGGAGGAGGCAAGGTAAAGCTGCAAGGAAACATACCTCGGATTGGTCTGAGAGAATGCAATTTTCATTCTAGGTGAATTTCAAATGTATTCCTAGTCATAAGAGGTTCTACTGAAGTTCTAATTATCTCTCTAATTATAATACATACCGAGGTTAAGTGTTCTTATCAAATGGTGCATTAAAAATGGGTTTTATTCCCAGGCTGGCTCTAATAGGCTGAGATACTGGCCTGTACACACAGAAATTGGTTTCCTTGTTCATTTCACTTACCAGATCGTGAGAGATTCTGAAGACAGGAGCCGTCATTATCCAGTGCAATGATGTTGCCTAGAAACAAAGATAAGTTCCAATGTAAATTAGACCATAACAACTTTATCCTTTGTGCAATTTGTGTAATGTTTTTTGCAAATAGCAACCGATGGATCATAATTGAAATACATGAAATGTCATTAGCACGCATTGCATGTGATTTTACAGGTGAATTTGGGGGACAGTGGGATTGGTAGTTTTTTGTAAGAACAAGTGTAGTGATCATTTCCTCTACAATATTCAGTGACTGGGAATGTTTCCCTGAATAAAGTACAGACTTCCCCGGACCTCCTCCTGTCTGTCTACTGAAAACCCTTCAACAGTTTGTTATTGCTGTCAGGATAAAAATAAAACCATTTCTCAGCATTACCTACAAGCCCCAAGTGGTGTAGCCTGTCCTTATTGGTCCAGCCTTGTCCCACCGCTTGCTTTGCTATGCTGCTTGCTTTCAGTTCTTCGTAATCGCTGCTTTCATTCCCATCACAGGACCTGTGCGCAAGCTCCCCTTTCTGATTACAGTGCTCTTTTCTGATCTTTGAACCCATGAGCTCCTAGTCATTCTTCAGATCTCAGCTGCAGGAAGCCTTCCCTGACATCTCTGACTAGATCAAATCTTTCCTGACTGTGAAAATATCATAATTGTCTCATTTAAATCTTTATCACAGTTGCCATTCTTTAGTTATGTTTTTGCTAACATGGTGAAAAATCAAATTTAAATAAGATTTATATTAAGCTATCTAGCTTTGATTCCTGTTCTCATCTACCCCGTTATCTCTCCATTAGATGTAAACATGTGTTTATTAGTTTCTAGTTTATCTTTCCAATATTTCTTTTTTGCAAGGACAAATGCAAACGCATGTCTTGTTACCACCTTTTTACTAAAAGATAACATACTTTATACATGTTCTACACCATGCTTTTTCCTCCCTAACAATATATTCTGTCTGGAGTTTATTCTATACCAAGACGTAAAGAACCCTCCATTCCTTTTTACAGCTGCACAGAATTCCACTGGGTAACTCTTCCACTGTTTGTGGAACCTGTTCCTTATGCTGACAGTCACGCTGTTTTCATCCTTTTACTATTACAAATGATGCCGTTAACAACCACAAGTGCACCTATCTCTGTAGGTTAATTTATGAACGTGTGGGTTGTATGTAAATACCCAGAAGCAGGATTGCTGTATCAAAGGACAAATGCATCAGGAATGTTGGTAGAAATCTCCACCTTACCCTCCCTGTGAGCTGTGTCCTTTTGCACCTTCGTCAGCAAAACATGAGTGTCCGTTTCTTTGCAGCTCTGCCATAGTGCTGTCCAAATTTGGTGGGGAGGTGAGAAATGGGAACCAGTGCAGTTCCAATGTGCATCTTTCTTATTTTGAGTAAAGTTGAGTATCTTTTCATGTGCTGAAGGACAACTTGTAGTTTTGTGTGTATGAACTGTCCATGTTCCTTGTCCATTTTCTATTGGGTGCTTAACCTTTTTCTTCCTGTTATCTACAAATTTTTATTATGGAGATTAGCCATTTATCTGTGACATGTGTTGCAAATATTTCCCCTAGATTGTAATTTCTCTTATGACTTTGCTTCCACACGGTGTTTAGGAGAGTTAATAGCTATTTCCCCTGCTCAGGCACTAATACTAGGAGGGCAACTCCCACATCTCTTTTGCTACCACTATGTCCCCAAACCTGTTTCTTTATCTGTAAAGCCTTCATCTATGAGAGTCTTGTTATAGATGGTCTCCAGGGCCCCTTTACCTCTGAAAGCCTGTGATTCTGTTTTCTTTTCTTACATTTTGGTTGACTGTTTCACCTGTCTCCCCTGCCCTCTGCCTCTCTGATCTTGGGTTCAGTGGTCTCACACGTTGTTGGGAAATGGGGGCCCAACCTAGTGTTACCTGAGAAGTGCCTGAAAGGCTCTGTCCCCCAGTATCCCACCAAATTTGCATGTGAAGTTTCACCATTAGTAATATTTCTGTCTTTCCATTCCCAATGATTTTTTAAGGCCTTTGTTACCTTTTCTCTGGATTTCAGCCAGTCTCCGAGTTTGTCTGCTGGATTCAGTCTCTTCACCCTCCAGGCTATGTGCTGCCTCCAGATGACGTTCTGACAGAATAGCCTCGATGTGGATACTCTCGCATCTAACTCTGTTGTACGCTCATTTATTTCTTTTATCATTCAAGTTCCAAGTCCCTCATGGTAAGTTCTGAGACTGCCGTTTCAGCTGCCAGTGTCATCATGCCCTCCCTGGGACCCCGTGTTCCGTCACACAGGCCCTTGCCGCCACCCCCTCCATGCCCTTCCCGGGCTGCTGCTTCTACGTGGCACATCCTCCTTCCATCCAGGTCTGATTCTACCTGCAAAGGGTCACTCATCTCACCATCCTTTTCTCAAGCTGGGATTAAACTTTGCTCTTCCAGTGCCCTCCTAATAGTTTGAATAAAAATTCATGTTGTGTCTTGACCAGTATGGCTCACTGGTTGGGTGTCATCCCTCAACATGAAGGGTCACCAGTTGGATTCCTTGTCAGGGCACACGCCTGGGCTTCAGGCTTGGTTCCCAGTTGGGTCACGTGCAAGAGGCAAGAGATCAATGTTTCTCTCGCACATCAATGTTTCTCTCCCTCTCTTTCTCCCTCCCGTCCCCTCTCTTTTAAAATAAATAAATAAATAAATACAACCTTTAAAAAAATTCATGTTATGTCTTTCTTGGGAGGTACGTATGTGGCTCTCTGTCTACCAGAGCACGATCTCATTGAGGGCAATAATGTGTTGTTTTCTTTCTCCTCCTCATAGGGTTCTGTAAGAAATAGTCTCAAGACATTTATTGACTAGAATTGAAACAACACACATTCCTGGGAATTTTATTTTATTTATTTTATGTTTTAAACTTAATCTTTATTATATTTTTTCCATTACCATTTACCGTATTTTGTCATGTATAATGCACACCCATGTTTTGTGTGTATTATACACAGGATTATTATACCCATTATTATACCTATGGTATGTAGTAATTATGCCCATGTATAATGTTTATCCTTATTTTTCCCTCAAAATTTGGGTAAAAAAGTGCACATTATACATGGTGCAATGTGGTAACCCCCTTACACCCTGCTCCCCCCAGAACTCACCACACTGCTGTCCATATCCATGGGTCCTTTTTCCTTTTCGCTCAGTCCCTTCACCCCTTTGCCTCCCCTTCCCACTAGCTGTCATCCTACATCTGGAAGGGGTAGCCTTTAAATAGATGAGGGTTAATTAGTTTAGCAGATTTTTTAAAAATTATGCTTCCTGAAAACATTGTGTTTAAAATTGAAAACAATTTTATTTGTGTGTGTGTACATGTGCACGTACCATTACATGCTCATGGGGGGAATATTGTTGAAAGGGAGGTACAGGATGTAGCGTTACAAGGTAAGGGCATGGGAAGGAACATTTTTTACTTTATGGTTTTTCCAAAGAGCACCTCTGTTCATTCTTGCAACAACCTGTCTCATTATCCTGGCAAATTATACCTTTCCTATCTTTTTTACTTCGAATAAAATTTCCACATGAAAATGTTTATAGTTAGCCCATAACCACTAGCCACCTTTTATCAATCTGATAGAGTAAAACATTCTGCATGGATGTGTTTAGACATTTTTTGAGGCTGTCTAACATACCTGAGGTGTCTTTTGTCCTTCTTATCTTCTCTTTGGATTGTCATTCCTGATAATGCTTTCTAATTTAATCTTGTAGCCTTTCCAGAGAAATAGCTTATGATTATATGATAAAGAAAGAATTCTTCTGGATATTTGATCTGGGTCAAATCCTGTTTATCTTACCCGACAACACTCTCCTTTAGCTCTGCCCAAGACTGCCTAGAATGAGGAACCTCCCTTGTCCTGCCTCCCTTGCAGCTAGGTGTGGCCATGTTCTAAGTTCTAGTTAATGAGGTGTAAGCAGAAGTGACATACATATCTTCCAGAAATGTTTTTTAAAGTAAAAAGGTACCCTCTTTTGGACGCCATTCTCCTTCCAGCTAAGAGGGATGCCAAGGTAACTGATGAAGCTTAAGCAACCATGAGACTATGAAGTGGAATCTTTAGGCTAAAAATGGCAGTATAGCAAGATAGAAAGAGCATGAGTTAATGACAACTTTCTAAAGATACACTTCTAGACCTACCTCCAGACTTCTTTTACATGAAAGAGAAGTAAGGCTTACGTCTGGTCTAGGACTTTATTATTTAGAGTTCAGTATTCATGGCCAAGCCTAATCATAACTGAATATAATCATAGAGAAGAACAGGGCTTGCAGAATTATAAACAACCCTCAAATAAGAACCAAACTGATGCTCTATCTGGGTAATAGTAATAATGATAATGAATCATTACAAGGGAGAAGAAGATCAAAATTATATGCTAAAGGGCATGTTCCCTTCTCCTTGGCGAGAGTGGAGAATGCTCCCATATGCAGTTTGAAGATTCTGAAAGAGAGGGAAGTGCCAGAGAACTGAGGTGTGAACAGGAGGAAGCCAGGATGTAGTGAATACTGGCACTCCAGGTGATCAGTAGCTGGGTTCAAAACAGGAGAAATGTGGACTTTGGTGGCATGACACCTTCATTTCTCAATCATAGAGCTAATTTTTGTTTATGGTTATTAATATATTAAAATAACTTTGAAGTAACAATACCTCCTCTTATTTAAGCTACTCTCAGGAATTTGAAAGAAGAGAGCAAAGAATTCCAGTCTGGCATTACTTCACAAAGGTAACTCCCCAAGGAGATTCTTGCCAAGAATGCATAACATGGTTATTATATATCGGTGAGGAACCAGAGGTCCAGAAAGGAAATTGATTCACCCTAAACCACCCAGCTAGTTAGTTAATAACAGAGCCAGGTTTTGAACTCTGTTTCTTTGAATTCTGCTCCCTTGAACTCAGCACCATTTCATCCACCCATCTAATTTCTTCTCCGTTAGGAAAATTGGTTGCACCCTGGAAAACTGGGCTGGAGTGGGGCAGAATATTCATCTTTGCCATAATGTCACGGGTAATCAAACACTGAGTTTCATTTACCACCTACAAAAGAGAAATTTGGCTTTCAAAATGCCTACAAAATACCTTTCTGATAATATGGGATGCAGCACTTTATGTGCTGAGAAGCGCAGTATAAGACAACACTGCACTTCTCAAGGAGTTAGAAATCACCACATCCCAAGAGTCTGCAGGCGGACCAGTCACATTTACAGTTACAAGCTGTGCTTGAGATAATGCAATGAAAAAATAAATATGACTAACATTTTCTTGGTACTACACAATAATCCCCAAAGCACAGAGTTCTTCAAATAATATTGCTATTCCAAAAAAAAAAAACACCCTGATATGTTGTTTCTTTCTACTAAATCTTTCAGTATATTTCTTACTCATTACAAATTTCTAACACTTGTATGTGTATAAAGGCACTAAATCTGAGCCTGATATAACACGTCTTTATATAATGGGAGCTGTACTTTGTCACGGGTTCTCATCCCTATGGCTTCAGGAAAGTGGCCAATCTAAGAATCACAGGTTTTTAACATTGAACTTCAATTTGTAAATAACCCAACTCTCTTATTTGTAAATGTGAAAAATTGAGGTCCTGTAAGAAGAAACATTGTGCCCAAGGTTACAATATGTTAATAAGTACATCTCCAATTCCTTTCATATCTTTGCAGGACAGATTAAAAAGAAATATTTTCTCTCCCCTTCTGGTTCTTACCCACCCAGCATTCCAGATAAAGTCCCAAGTTTGGAATAATAAATATGATACAACAAAGTACTGCTATATGCAATTTATCAAATAATTGTATTTTTTACTCCTAAGCAGTAAAAATGTAGCATAACCACTCTTTCTTACTTTTGTTGTCAGCTTTTTATGCTTGGGTTGAACTGACTGTTCTTTGCACTGAGGGGTGCGTGTGTGATGTGTTAACAGTTAATTAGTAGCATTTCAGAGCAAGCAGACCTTGCTAACACAACCGAGTTTTTGCGTCATGGTGGTGCTGAGTGCAGCTGCTCCTCTCAGGTGTCAGCAAAGCCCAACACAATGCAGACCTGAGCCCAGGGCTAAGAGAAGGCTTCAAGAGCAGCCAGCATCCTCATTTTAAGCTGGCTGCTGGCTGCGTAGCTGTTGGCCGTTGTCCTGAACAAACTGTTAGATGCCCAGGGGCCCCTGGTAACCCACCACTAGTTTGTAACACCTCTTCCAGATATTCACAGGAACAGACTACTGGTGCCCCAAAAGGCAGCAAATACATGTGAAAAGAGCCATACAGTGTTAAGAGAAAGAGGCTGAGACTGTAGCCACCACACTTCCTCTGAGTGATGCTTCCAACCTATCCACCTGCTTTTGTCAAAGCAGTATTTGGCCAAGCAGTCATTCCTTGGACCAAAGTTATCAGTAAAGAGTAAAACAATGAATGAAACAGCACACTTTGGGGGAAGGATGAGAGATAATAACATATTAAAATAATTAACTAGGAGGTGATAAAATTCACATCTTCTATACATAATGTATTTGACAACATTGCTAGTATATAAAACATCAAAGCTCTACTTAATGCATTCCAGAGGATTCAATATTTAACCTCCTTGAAAATTGGTTAGGGTGTAGTACTTTTCACTTTTCATTTCAGACATGTAGAATGAGAAGTGAGCTTGTTTTCCTAGTTTCAGCTCATAAAAAACAACTAATAAATTCATGAAGTGCTTATCAGCATCAGCCCAATTTGCATATACCTGTGCTGAGATGTTGGGATTGAAGTTTGGACCTGCATGATTCTTGGAGAACACTCGAGACCTCATGTAATTCCTACAAACACCCTGCTGAGTACCTTTTCTGGCCCAGGCAAAGAAGGCTGTTTTGACAAGACTATTTTGAGATTGCCTCTTGGTAATTGCCACCTTCACTCTATTTTTCCCCTTCACAGGGAGTATAAAAATTTCTGAACTTGTGTCATTGGTGTTTAATGAAAACTAATAGAAGCTGATTGTCATGCAGAACACAGGGAATATAATTGGTTTCACAATTACTTAGCATTCCTAAAAACAAACCACAGGGACTTCAAGCTGAGCATGGCAGATAAAAAAAAAAGCAAAAACATGATTATACATCCAGTCCCTCCCCGTGCTCCTCTAAGATGACAGTAAGAGAAGAGAATAGCCTAAATCAATATGCACTATGAGAACAAAAGAGGAAATAGCAATGTTCTGGACAAGCAGATGGATGGGCGATAACAGACTTAGGGAGGAGAAAGCAAAATGGCAAGATCTTGTAAGAAGTAAAGCAAAAGTCAGGCTTAATGGAGCCACAGAGGCCTAGAGAGTCTCAACTGCCTCCAAAGGGCTGGTGGGCAAGACTGGAGCCAAGATGAGCGGTTGCAAGTCAATCTGAAGGGTAGTTCCACTGAGATTCTGCACAACGTCCAGCAGTGCCAGCAGCTATCCCTTTCCAGCCTGGCACGGGGTGGCAAGTTAATTCTCAAAAGAGGTTGAGTGAGAAGGTTCTAGACTAGGGAATGCAGAGCACAACTGAGGTTGCTCAAATTCTCAAAAAGTTGCCTCCTATACACCTTTTTTTTACAGGAATCTACTAGAGGATATACTCCTGAAAGATGACTGACAAAACTCAGACAGGCCCTGCTATTAGCTAAGAAACAGGGCATTCTGCAGAAACTAAGTAGCCAAGGAAACCTCAGAGTGATTACTGTGTAGCAGACTCAAGGAACACCCAGTCCAGATTGGAGTGGAAGGACAGAGGCTGCGCCACAGCAGGTGGGGGAGGAAACTGACAATCCATTTGTTGTACTTGCTTGTAGGAAATGTATACTTACTGCTGAGAGTTGGGAGCTGCATTTGTGGAAAGTGCACAGAAAAACTATGCAAACAACTCAAAACAAGACAACTATTTACTCTGAGGATCAGAGCTGAAATCCTTATATAAGAAAGAAAATACTATCCTCACTTACTATGAGATCTAGTTATAAATAAATGTCCATCATTATAACAGGGTAAACACTGAATTCTGATTTACTCCAGTTGGTGACATATCATCCTCTGGCTACAAGAGAATGGTGGTGAGGGGAAGTGCACATAATATATCCTATTTGTGTGTGGGAGAATTAAAAAATGGCCACAGTTCTTTTCTCTCTGTATCTTCTACAATGTGACTTTACAGCACCTCCCATCAAGAGGTGGAGTCTGTTTTTCTCCTCCCCTCAAATCCAGCTGGCCTTGCGAAGAATGCAGTGGGAGTACCTGCACATCAGTTCTGAGCCTTGGCCTCAAGAAGTTTCACATGCTTCTGCTTGCACCCCTTGGATTTTGCCATCCTCTAGGATGAAGCCTGGCCTGGCTTGCTAGAGGATGAAACACCACATGGAGCATGGAGGAGCTAACCCAGCTGAAGCCACTTAGACCAGTCAGTCCCCAGCCAGTCAGTACTTCCACAGCTGCATAAAGCAGCTCAGCTAAGACTGGCAGGAACATCCAGCTCATCCCAGTTCATATTGTTGAGCCACAGAATTGTGAGTGAATAAATGGATGCTTTAAGCCAACTTGTTTGGGGTGATTTGTTATGCAGCAAAATCTAATTGATACTGTATGTATATGTGTCTACAGGAAAGTGTTAGTGCAATAAAGGTATGTTTTTGTGTTCTATAATCTGTCTAAATCTATATCTGTCTAAATCTGAAAAATCAGGCAACACAGTGGAAGCAGGTTATTTAGAAACATGGAGACAAAAACAATGAATAGATTTTAAAGTGGGTATCTGAGGAGTGTAAATTAGGGATCTGGAGGGATAGATTAGAGGACAGTAATTTTCATTATAAACTGTAGAATTAGTTTTTAAAATAATGTATACATTTCATTTTGATAAGATTGCAAATTAACTGGCAACAAAAAAAGAAAAGTAACTAAATTTCCGAATTATTGATAGTTTGCTTTGCAGGGCATCTGTCACCGCCAGCAACAGTCATGTGTTCAACACATGCCCTGGTGACTAGAGGAATTTTCGACTAAGACATGGCCACAACCAACCCAATTTCGCCTTTTGATTAGTATTCAGTCTTTATGCTTGCATGCTTGTGGTTAGTACACAGTGGGAGAATTGAAAAGAAGCACATGGCAAAGTTGGATACAATCTCAGACACTGCAGGTGTTCTCCAAGTTGCTAGTTTCCATTCTAATTGAGTCAAATAAGGACCGCAAACATCAAAAATAATGGAAAACTGGCTGCAACCAAAATCAGGGCATGGAAAAATTGGTCATTAAAAATTATTCTGTGGTAACACTGTTGACTTGGCATGGATAAAAAGTGGAGCAGATCCCCATCGTTCAGCATGGTGAAGTGGTACTGTAAAAAACCACACACACTCACACACACACACACACACACAATGGCAGTTGAAGTAGCTGTTACCAGACCACCACTGTCTTCTTTCCTGATCCTGACTCTCTGTGCTTTCAATATATTTTTCTCCGTTAGTTATTATTTTAAAATGTCTACTAAATTTCCTCTCCTACATTAGGTTGGAAACAAGTATGTAGTATTTAGAAAAGGCACAGAAGATAAAAATATGAATGCCAGATATTAAGGAATGTGTTTATTAGTCAGGATAAGCTAGCGTATGCTGCAGTAACGAAAAACCCCACATCTCTGACTTACTGTTTCAGACTACATATCCAAAGATGGGTTTTCAGAAGGATTCTGGTCATCTAAGTCATCCAGACTGACATACGTTCCCACTCTCACTTCCTCTCAGAGCTAACCAGAGGTGACGCACATCCCTCCTGGTCATATTTCATCAGCCAATGCCACTCGTTTGACCATGGTTAAATTCAAAATGGTGGGAAAGTACAATCCTACACTGTATTCAGAAGAACGGGAATATTTGCAACATAATCCATCTTAGTCTAGTGTTCTCTCTGCTGTTCAGTATAGTCATACATCACACGAATATAAATTAGTTATGTTTATTTTTATCCAAAGTATAAGAACTTTTTCTAGCTGCATTTTACTCCTGAAAATTATTATGCTTTAAAGGCAGATGATGAATCTGGCCGGAGGGGAGGGCCTGGGAGGTTATATGAGGTACGAAAGTTATGTAAACGAATGTGGTTTCCTTTTTTTCTCCCTGCGGTTTAATGATGCAGCACTGTATTTGCAGACCAGTCCTGGTCTCCCTTTAAGTGGTTGCTATAACAAGATAATTTTCTTTCACCGGATCACTAACCAATTTATTTTTGCCTCTAAGTGAAGCCTTATTTTTGCCTAAATTTTGAAAATTGTGAGTTCAAGCAAACACTACTTTATGTCTGTTTAAGAAATATCCTGTGGTGGCCTGGAAATAAAAATGCAAATGCAGCAGTGAGAAAACTTTATTTATCTAAATTTCAAAGCAAAAAGTTGCGCTTTGAGAAGGAGAGGTTAAGGCAAGCAGAGCCTACAGATCTGGAGGTTCAAAGAAATGTAGTTTTCAGATGAGACAATGTGGAGCGGGGAAGGAGCAGGGTAGATTTCCATCTCTGGGGACTAAGGAAGGAAACTTATTTTCCTGGAGTTATTTGTGAAGAACTTCAATGGTAAGCACTGGGCTTCTCTCGCA
This sequence comes from Tonatia bakeri, assembly GCA_004024845.1. Classification (NCBI taxonomy): domain Eukaryota; kingdom Metazoa; phylum Chordata; class Mammalia; order Chiroptera; family Phyllostomidae; genus Tonatia; species Tonatia bakeri. The sequence continues at coordinate 99,113 of PVIA01003068.1, read as the reverse complement.
TAAAAATGGAAATAGAGAAGTAGGGATTCCAAATATTTAGTCAATGTCTCAAAACCCTTTGATCTAACGACTTCAAATACATTGTGCATCTAATCCAAGTACAGTTACACCTCCTTTCTAAAAGCCAAAGAACCGGGAAGCTGAAGAGTCAGAGCTCCACCGCATTGGAGTAAGGAAAATACATGGCAAGCAAATCAGCTGAAACAAGGTACACCTTCAAAAGAAAAGCAATTTCCAGGATGTTACAAAGTTAGGACTGATTTCAGCCAATTCCTTAGCTTCTCTATAAAACACATGGTACATTCGGGCAGAAATAAACTTTACTGAGATGAACCACATACTTAACTATCCTCATTTTGAACTTGAAAGTCTTTATTATGGAAAGTTCCAGCTAGGCTGAATTACAAATATTAAGGTCTTTAACAGTGTGCCTAATGAGATCTGTGGTGAATATTGACACCGAGGAGCATGTTCAATAAACTTCAAAATATCTATTAAGGTTTCTGAGAGTGCCCTTCCATTCCTCCTCTCTAACGAGCTGGTGACGGAGGGTGATGACCGGGAGTCTGGAGGAGTGATCGGAGCTGGTCTTCTCGCGTGTCCTGTGCTACGAGCACAGGGTACTTCTGGCCTCAGACTCTTTACATTGCACATGGCAATGTATTGAGTATAGATTATTATACCATATATATTCTATTATACAGACATAGATTGTAGATTATTCACATGCTCGCTTTACATTCTTCTTATACTTTATTTATTGATTTCTCTAGGTCAGAGGTTCTCGATCTACTGACATTTAGGGTGGGTAATTCTTCGTATGAGGGAGGGCTGTCCTGAGCATTGTAAGATGTTCAGCAGCATCCTAGGTCTCTACAAGTTAGATATCAGGAGCACCTACTCCTTCCTCTTGTGACAAACAAAACTGTCTCCAGACATTGTTAAATGTCCCCTGGAAGCCAAAGTCACCCCCATTTGAGAACCACTGGGTTAGACTACTGCTACCCAACAAAAATATAATGCAAAACATAAATGCAAGCCTCAGGAGTAATTTTAAAATTTTTAGTAGTTACAATAAACAAAAATAAAAAGAAACTAGTGAAATAAATTATAGTGATTTTTATTTAACCCAATGTATCCAAAACTCCATATACATACCATATTTTGCTATGTATAATGTGTACTTTTTGCTCAAATTTTTGAGGGAAAAGTAAGGATGCACATTATAATGCTTGGGTATAATGATTACATACCATGGATATAATAATGGGCATAATAGCCCCATGCGTAATGCATGCAAAAACATGGGAGTGCTTTATACATGGCAAAATATGGATACAACAATATAAAAAATTATTCATGCAATATTTCCCATAGATTTTTGTTTTGTTTTGGGTTGTTTTTTAGCTTCCTAAATCTTCCAAGTCTGATGTGTACTTTACACTCACAGCACATCTCAATTTGGATGAGCCTCAGTTCGAGAGCTCAGTGGCTCCGTGTGGCCTGTGGCTCTCTTGTTGGGCAGCACAGGGCTAGATGGCTAATGTGGATTCTATGTTTGTGTTCCTCCAGAATTTGTCCCTCCATAATTTGGATTATTGCAAAATTTGTATATTGAATGGTATTAAGAGGTAATTATGTTCAAATGAGGTCTTGAGGGTAGAGGCCTCGTGACAGGATTAGTGTCCTGGGGAGAACAGACTGGAGCTTGCTCTCCAGGCCGTGTGAGGATACAATGGGAGGGCTGCTGTTTGCAAGCTGAGAAGAGGGCCCCCAACAGACACCAGATCTGCCAAAGCCGTAAGCTTGGACTTCAGCCTCCAGAACTGTGAGATATAAACATTTGTTACTTAAGCCACTCAGTCTGTGGTATTCTGTTATAGTTGCCTGAGCTAAGACAGCCGACTTGCTTTTCTCCAGTATCTCCTGCAAAATGCTGCCTGTTTTGCTTGCTGACACTGGAATGCTGAAGTTCTCTCTCTCCATAGCTAGAATGCAAGCTCTGGAAGGCAGGGACCATAACTTGTTCTGCTCACAGCTAGAAAGCCATTGCCCAGCACAGTGCCTGACACACAGTCAGCACCCATCACTGACTGACTGTGAGTGCGCACGGGCACCCGTGCATGACGCCATCTCTGCTGCGTCTGCTGTGTCCTCTTGTTTGCTGTGCTGACAGGAAGGGCAGAGAGGATGCAGACGTTTCTGCTTAGTCACTTCAGGCCAATTTTGTGTGGGTACATTTTTCACCTGAAGAACTGGACAATGAGAACTAAAGATATGACTGACCATTTACCATATTCTTTGATTTATCAAAAAAACATATTTAGGCTATGCTTACTGTTAAATACATTATGTGAAATGATAAACATCTGAATTACCAATTTATTGCAATGTTGGATTAATTAAAATTCTTTACCAAGCATTCTGGGGGAAGTAAGTTTGCAATTGTGTTGTTTTGTTTCATTGTGTTAGGTTTTTGGATGAATCCTATTAAAACACTGGTTAATGGAGGATAAAAGAAACCTCAGTCATGGCCATTTTTCCCTGTAAAGAGCCTTTTTCTTCATTCAAGGCTACCATTTAGAGAGTAACAACACTCGAATATGAGCTGGTGTAGTTGAGACTATTTGTTTCTTAGAAAGAATGATGTCCTCTTTTTTGTACACATTTTCCTCTGTGTTGTTTCATTTGTGAGTCTTGTCCTGACAACCATCTCCAGAGATGCTGAAAAGATGATGAGTAAGGCTCCCCCAGCCCAAAGTATTTCCCTTAATTTTTTTCATTCTAAAACAGAGTGTTTTTGAAATCTAATACCATCTGCTTTCCAAACCTGCAAGATCATCAAAAGCCTTTGGGGGGAGCTTCTTAAAAGACTAAAGGGGCAGAAAATGAAAATGACAAAAAATAGATAAAGAGGACCATGAGAATTAGGATATTTCCAAACAGGATATTTTAAAAAAATATATGAAATTATGTCAGGCAGTTGATTAGTAAACATATGTTATTTTTCTGGAAGGAGAATTCTAACAGGACCCTGCCTACAGAGATGATATTTCATTTGGTCTGGTTTGGGTCCTGATTGTTGCATGTTTTTGAGCCCCCTGGGTGATTTTGATGGGAACCAGCAACTTCCTGTATGAATTGAAAGAGGGAGTACGTGATGGGGAAACCTATCCTAAGATCCTTTGCTTTCCTCTAGTGAGCACTCCTCTGGGCTCAGTAAGATCCTGTCCCGTGGTAACATCCTGGACATAAATGAGGGTTAATGAGGGTACTTTGAGTTTAAAGTGAGGATAGCTAAATCAGATTTTATCTGTTACTGACAATCTTTCTTTATACAAGTCATTTAATCTAGTAATCAGTTTTTCTGCCTGCAAAATGGATTTTGTAAGCAATGATCCTTTATGTTTGTTGAAAATGTGCTTTAAAATGAATTTAGGATGCAGAAGATACATTAATTAAAACTATTATGATTATTCATTGGCATATAAAGTAAAAGATTAGACTTGCTTCTCACCACTTTCTCCCAGACATTTTCTTGCTACCTTATTAATTGGTAGAAAGTCCCTTTTAATGTTCATATAAGAAAATACCCTAAGACTCAGTATGATGGAGATTCAGACAAACACAGTAGGACCACGGATGTATAATAGAGGCACGAATATAGAACATGTTTTCTCTGACCTCCAATAAAATCTAAAATTGACATAACATTAGTTCCATAAAATTATTTATTGTTTTATATTGTATTTTCAAATATATATCTTTTTTCTTATGGGAATACCATTTCATATTTGGTGCATAGAAATGTAAAGCATTCTTATTTGTATTTTCCAAATACTAGGGCTAATTTCAATGAGACATAAATGAAAACTGGTTAATAACTAAGTTTGAAAACATGGCTAGTTAGAATTAATCTGCATATGTAAACTTAATTAACATTCATTTTATTTGTATTGAGTAATTTGCATAATTTTGAAGGGTATTTATTTTATGGCATGTTCTCATTTTGTTACAGCTCTGATACTTTCTGAATATCACAATGGCTCCAAACAGTTGCATCCTGAGATAATCAAGATGTTATAATGATAGCTCAATGTTTGTGGTCAACTTATTCTCACAGACAGCCATTATTGTATAATCCATCAAGTGTGCCTAGGGTTAGTCTTCAGAGGCAAAGAAAGAACACATGCTCACCGAGCTATACGAAATCTCAGTGATCTATAAAGATGGAAGGTGGTATCACCCAACATCGGGCTCTTCTGCCAAAAGAATACTCCTTCAATCAGTTTCTTATTTATTGTGAGGAGTGGTACACATGTGGAAACCATCTTAGCCAGCACCATATGCCTCTTGTAAAATACCACCCTCCGAGGCCGTAGAGAAAAGCTCTTTATTCCCTTCTCCACCCGGCTTCCTGCAACTGCTGTGAAGCCACAGAAGTCGGGGAAATAGTGATGCTTCCTGGCCTGAATGTATCACCATCTGGAAACCAGAATGAGATGCCTGGTGCTGCCACCACCACTTTCATCTGCCACCTTCTCAGAAACTCATCACCCACAGGGTGATTCTAGCCAATGAAAGTTACCTCGTCTACTGCAAAGAGGAAGAGAAATAATAGGGAGTAAGTCCTGCCCGAAAAATCTCTGGGCTGCTTCTGCTGCTTCTACTTGCTACCACATCCTGTATAAAAAATGCCTTAGGCTGACTTCCAAGACCCCACCCTGTCCAGTTCTTTTCGAGCCAAATTGGTCTCACTGATCCATGAACAGACTTCTCTCTGCCTCTGTCTTTATTGAGGCTGTTGCTTTTCCCTGTTCCCCTTCTAGGGGAAGCCCAGGTCTCAAATCTCACAGCTGTCTGTCCTGACTCCTCCAGCTCCCAGGACTGTTCCTCCCTCTGACCTCACAATTTCATCTGTAACAAGTAATTTAGAACCTAATTATGTGCTAAGATGTATTGCCCTTTGATTGTTTCTTGTGTTAATTTTAGTTTCCCAATTAAATTGTAAGGTCCTTAGAATAAGTTTTGTGACTAATGTCTGTTTGCTAAACTCTTCCCTTTCTCTTTGCTCCAGTTGCCATCAGAGTGCTAGATCCATAATAGATGTTCAATAATTCATAGAGTCTTAGGAGTTGGGACTTATAAATCCAGCTCATAGATGGGCAAATAAACTCTGCTATATTAGAGAAATAACCCCTTCCATAGGTCTTTGCTCCTTCCTTCCTTCTTTCCTCCCCCTTCCCTTTCTTTTCTTCCTTTCTTCCTCCTTCCCTGCTTCTACATTCATGCAGCGTTAAAATCTCTCCAACTATAATTTTTATTAATGTATTCAGTCAACAAAGATGCTGGCTAAGCTCTGCAGATATAAAGTGACTATAACCAGGCTCAGTCTCGTGGGAAAGGCAGTCCCATGTACGATGTGGAATGTGAGGAGAATTAAACTGGAGGAAGTTTTGAAACGGCTCAGAGGGCACCTCCCTCCCTCTGAGGGTCCTTGCAAGTCCTGTAAGGTCCAAACAGATCTTAGTAAGGCTTCACTACCATGGATTCAATTGTGAAGACCTGCTGCTGACTCTTAGGAGGGAAGTGACTAAGGGTGACTTAAAATCATACAGGAAGCTTGCAAATTATGTACCAGTTGTGTCCTAGCAGTTAATTACTAAGAATAGCGTTTGGAACTTTGGAGCACCTTGTTCTAATTCAAACACAGTTTTGCATAATGATTATGTCCTTGGGCCAGCCCATAAAGCCTGTTATATCCACTATGTACCTAAAGTTTAGTACAGCTTAATATAATCTCATCACATGTAAATGAACTGCTTCAGGAAGCAGTCGAGTTCTAACTATGAACCTTGAGACCCGGGCACCTGGCCTCTCCCACCTGCTTCCCTCTGCCCCTCTCATCTTACCTTTAGAGGGGGGGCACCCTGCTCCCTGCACCTCCCACTTCAGCAGCACTGGGATAAGTCGTCAGCTAGCCTTTCTCAGGCAGCCTAGGACCAAACTTTCAAGGAGGAGTCCAATGAACCTGGGAGAAGAGGAAAGAGCTCTGTGTACTGTGGCCATATTTTCTCATTGAAAAATGGGCACAAGCAGCACAACAAAAGACTTTTAGGCCCTTTTCTTAGTAAAAGAGGCAACTTAGGAAATAGCTTGTCACCAATTTCTGGAATCTCTAAGACATCTTATATGTTCCTGGGTTGTTGAGAGGATTAGAGATAATGTATGTACAAGTACCTATTTGTATAGTAATAACACTTATGAGTAAAATAAGTTTAGTATTTATTAAGTGTTTACTATTACTATTTATGATATTCTCACCAATGTACTGTTACCAATTTGCAGATGTGAGACTGACTTGGAAGGTTGAGGAAGACCGATTGGTAAATAGAGCAAGCTGAGGTTCAAACCTACGCAGCCCCAGAGCCCAGAACTCTGGCTTTTGATGTTATTGTTGGTGGGCCCAGTAAAAAGACTTTTAAAATAGAGAAAAAATTAGGAGAAATTTAGAAAGAAATTGTCTTAGAAAATTCAGAACACATGGTCTTGGTGGTTTCTAGCGGGCAAGGCTAAGGAGAGGGGCAGAGCATCCCGTGTTAACATCTAAGGAGGCTAAGAGGAGAGCTGGTGGGCCGGCAGCATCTCCAACCCCGCACCCCATACCCCACACCCCACACCCCACACCCACCAACTTCTACGCTCTCTCCTGGGGCACTCCTGAGCTCCAGGCAACTCCCTTTGTCTTTTGCCTCCAGGCCTGTTATCAAACATCCAGGTCTCTCTCTCTCTCTCTCTCTCTCTCTCTCTCTCTCTCTCTCTCTCTCTCACACACACACACACACACACACACACACACACACACGCATGTGCACCTTTCAGAGACCAGGGCCCCTTTCTTCTTTGCCCTCCCAGTGTTCCTGTTTTGTCGTCTTCCAGCAGACACAACAGTGGAGTTTTTGCCACCCCTCCCCCTTCATCTTCAGTTCTAACCAGGGACAGAGACAGAGATTCCCCGGTAATAAAATGCTAACAACGTGTTATTCCCAAACACCATTGTCTATAGTAAAAATTACCGTTTGTTTTAGTAAAATCCCAGGGCACCACTGAGGACCGGTTTCTGGAGCAGATGAAGAGAAGCAGCGGGGGCCTTGGGAAGGTGGGCGGTAGAGTGGACACTGGGTGACGCGGAGCGGCCGCTGCAGGTGGGGTAGAGGAGGAAAGAGTGTCTGGCTTCTCTCTTCCTTTCCTCGCTTTGCCAAGTAGCTTCTTCCGTCTGGATGTTGTAGATGTTTCCCTTGCCCAGCTGGGGGGTGATAAGGGGTGGTGTCCGACAGGAGCAACAGTGGAGAGTGGTGAGGGCAAGGGCAGGGCCGCTGCTTCAGGTCTGCTTATGAGCAAAGAATAGGGGTAACTGGCCCAGTGACTTGCAGTGCCTGCACTATTTTTCCCCCACAAAATTCACATGACCCATTATCAGTTTTAAAAATTAGGCATGATGCAGAATTACTGGAGACTGATTAGGATGACTGTTAATCTAGATAGCACTTTTTCTAATCTCTTTTTGTGTTATCTAAACAGTGGGATCTGTGGTCGTCTCAGCGACCCACTCATCGTGTGTGGTTTTATGCTACTTCAGATCTGAAGGATAAGCTTAGATTTAGACTGCCCTGGCTTTATTACTTCTAGTCCAAGCCAGAAACAGAAAGTAGAATAGAATCTGAAGAAAAAAAAAAAAGACAAATTATTTTAAGAACCAGCATTTTAATTTTTCCAATTGAATGTATTCAGAGCCTAGTTTCTCTCTTCCTTTTTCCCTTCCTTCCTTCCTCTTCCTCCATTTCCTTCCCCCCTTCTCAGTCTCTGCCTCTCTGCCCCCTGGGGAATGACTGCCAACTGCAGTGAAGTTGTCTCCGGAGCACAACTACTGTAGCTGGTAACAGTGAGAAACTAAGAAGGAACGGGGCCAGAATTTTATGCAGCTGGAAAACTATTCCATTAAAGGCTAAATAATATTAGGGCAGAGGGATCCTTGAGTGATAATGGGAATGGCGTTCAGGTAACCTTGAACTCCCAGAGACCATTTTGCAAAGAGAGGGGGAAGTTGATGACTGCCTTTTGTGTGGAAAGAAAGAAAAGGGGCGTTGATTTACTTTGCATAACAATCACTCATTCTCTGGCTGGCCATGGGGAGGAGTTTGGGGGGTCAGGACACCTTGGGATTGAAGTTTTGGGGACTCTGCATTCCACATCTATGAAGGACACACTAGAGTTTGAGGAGTACCATGATAAAGCAGAACCCAAGGCATCTGTCCCCTCGCCTGGAAACGTGTGTGACTTGTTGGGACAAGTTTTCATCCACTCCTACTCAGGAGGTTTTGGTGACTGGGGTGTGGAACAGACAGATGCTCTAGATGCGTCTGTACAAATACGATGTATCAGTAGGGATTTCCAAAGCAACATCCAGACCAAAATAGTGAAATCTCTGCAATCGCTGGAATAAACATATATTTTCTTCAATTAATATTTACTGTGGGGCTATTACCTGCAACACATTTTACAAAGGGCCGTGGTGGACAAAAACCTGGGCTTGCCTTCTCCTTAAGAGATTGTAGCCCAGCAAAGGATCACTCAGTTCTTGGTTTGCCGAGTAAATGTGTAGGACTGAGTCCCGTGAAAGTGAAGATGGGGTGGGGGATGGTGGGGGGGGGGGATCAACAAGGGACTTACTCTAAACGTAAACCCAGAAGGAAATAATCTTCTTACAGATAAACACCATGTTTGTAATTGGAACCAAGTCAACCACAAGTCTAAACTTTGCTTCTTGACTAATGGCAAGTAAACTTTAAAGAAAACAAAGCAATTAATGGAGGCAAAATAATGTGAAATCAACAATCACAGGGACCATTTTCTGGAAAACTTGCTCCGGGCTCCTTGATTTGTGTATTCTATAGCTGCTCTTCCAGGGCCCAGAAGGTAATTAAGAGGTGATAATGATGTGTATCTTCCCTTATCAAAGTCATTAACACGTTACTGTTGTCATGAGGAGGCTAGCTATTGCTTGATCCAGGAGATGCTGCTTTAGGAGCTATGTCTTTATTAGTCTACCAGGGATTCTGCTGTGATGATGAAATGACAGTTTGGGGATGAATTAGGAGGTTACATTCTCTGTGACTCTGGAGTGTTTTATTTCCCCAGAGCTTGGAGCTTTCTGAGGAGCCCAGGGGGCCATGCTGACTCTTGATTCCTTCTATAACTTTCCGCCTTTCCAAGCTGTTCTATGCAAATCAGAGATGAAACTATCTCTTATCCATTGATTGTCCACCTATTCTACTTGCAGATTTGGCTCAAACTCCATCTATCCAGGGTGTCTTCTCTGAATTTATACTGCAAATTTGGCTAACATCAACCGGTTTCCCTGCTTTGGTTAGTTAGCAAGGTCTAGCAAGGTACAAATGGTCACTCAGATTGTGGTACAGATTTTGTTTTTGATCTCTTAAACATCTTGGAAAATATATACAAGTACCTACTCATGTAAGTTTTTCACACTTTAGGAGTTTCTACAGCACTGGCCAGGTGGCTCAGTTTGTTGGAGCATCATCTCATACACGAAAAGATTGTGGGTTCAATTCCTGGTCACTGCACATACCCAGGTTGCAAGTTCAGTCCCCAGTTGGGGCAAATACAGGAGGCAATTGATTAATGTTTCTCTCCCCCCACCCCCACCCTGCTGCTTCCTTTCTCTCTAAAATCAATAAACATAGCCTATGGTGAGAATTAGAAAAAATTCTACAGATTTCTGAGGAGAAGAAGGAGCAAATGCATTCAGATTGGTTCTAAAATCTCCTAGGCTTTATTAAATTGAGAAATAGTCTGTATGATTTTCCCGAGATTTGTGTTTCAGTTAGACGATCTTTGATGGCAGAAATATATCCAATTTGTTGACCATAAGCCTCCTTTAGAATCAAAGTTATGGCACCTTAAAAACTAAGTTTTAAAAAATAACCAAGAATTTGTCTAAATAAATGTGTACATTTAAGAGTCAAATATTTACAAATATTTAATAATATTTCCAAATACTACTAAAGGACTTTTAGAAATAAAGCAAAAATCTCCCACAGCAAATCTGCTCCACCCTCTTCAGAACCAGTCCCCGCAGACAGCTTCTTTTAATTAAACTGAGTAGTTCTTGTATTTACCCCCATATTTCTAAGTAATATATATATGCTACTAGATCATTATTTAGTGACTATTACAATTAGGGAAAATTTAAGTCTCCTATCCCATAACACTGTTTCTTTTTGTTCCTCTTTTTGGTTAAATCAATATTCAGAGTTTATATTATTATAACTATGTAAATAATGTTCTTTACTGAGCTAACATTGCACTATAATTTCCTTTCCTTTCCTGTACAGCTTTTTGTTTTTCTTGGAGTTAATAATTGCCTTGTTTTTCATCAGCCTGGCTTTGTATAACTACCCCTACATTCCGCCAAAACTTCTGACAGTGTCCCCAAAACTTTCCACATAGTAACATAGAACAGATAATCTATCCGAATGTAAAGACCTACTTCCTGGGGCACTTGTTTTTTCTTTTCCAACCCGCACCAGTTTTTCTTTTGGGACCACTATCTCGCTGTTACCCCAGGACTTCCCTGTGCTGTTGTCTTGGTGATTCTCTTCACCTGTTCCTTGTGTGGGAGCCTCTCCTCTCTGGTTCTCATGTTTTCCTCTTTCTGTCTTTATTCCCTCATTTTGGTGGCACACCCTTCCTGAGAAAGGGTGCGTGTGAGGTAAACTTACTGAGAAATTTCCTTCCTGAAAATATCTCTATTCTACCCTTGCATTTGTTTGGTCATTGGGTGAGAATTAAGTTCTAAGTTAAAAATAATTCTTTCTGAATTTAAAGGTATTGCACCATTATTTTCTAGCTTTCAGTGTTTTTGTTTACAAGTCCAATGTTATTCTGATTTCCCAGGATTTTTATGTGAACATTGTGTTTTCTCTGGAGTTCTGAAATTTCAAAATGATATACCCTGGTTGAGTCTTTTCTTGCTTATTGTATAGAGTGTTCAGTGGTACTTTTAACCTAAAAATCTATATCCTTCAGGTCTACACAATTTTCTTGTGCTGTTTCATCAGTAGTTTGCTCCCCACCTCAATTTCTCTTATTGATCAGCTATTGAACATTCTGGATTAATCTCACATTTTCTTTTTTTTTCTTCCTATAACTTCGTCTTCTTGTTTTATTTTCTGAAAAAATTAATCTACTTTATCTCCCCAACTTCTTATTGACTTTTTAAAAAAATCACTGCTCGTATTTTTAATTTCCAGGAAATCTTTCATATTCTAGTATTGTTCCATTTTTATAGCATTTATTCTTGATGCTATTTCAAGAATTCAGTGTTTTTTTAGCCTCTGTGGAAACTCATAATATTTTATTGGAAGTGTTCTTACCTCATGTACACATATACAGTGCCCTTTCTTCCCTCTGATTTCTTTTTTTTTTCCTATTTGCTTGTTTTGCCTTTGTCTTTCATGTTGGAGGTTGTCCCTCAAATCTTGCAATCCTTGGCTGTGAGGAAATCACATATCAGCTGAATGTTCTGTGTGCATGTGTGAAGTTCGCTAACTAAGGGAGGCACAGTAGAATTACAGTGAGCCAATGTTTTTATTATAGTATCCTGAATTCTGCAGGTCTTTTCCCTAAAGTCCTTTGATTTCTCCACAGAAAGATCTTCCAAATATTTTCCTTGAGCTTAGAAGCCTGGCTGTGGCCTTCTGGGTGGAAGGTTGAAGAGGAGGCTAGAAGAGTTTGAACATCAGGCTTTTGCTAACAGCCCCTGTTTCTATGTCATCTGTGCCTTGGGTTCCTGGTCCTGAGGCTGTCTGGTTCAATTTTTTTTTTGAGATAGTAAGTCAACTATCTGTCGGGGTGATAGGTGATGATGACAGAATAAACTAAGGAGCCAACTGTTGTGGCGGGGGTGGGGGGGGCTCCACCTGCAGAGCCACCCCTGGCTGCCACAGATGAGAATAGGTCTACCAAGACATGATCTGCTTGGGGAGGAAAGGTGGCGGATCTCTCAAAGGAGAAGGACCAAGAGCCTTTTCCTCAAAGGCTTTTATTGGGTTCATTTGCACAAGAAGTCAGGTAAAGCTCATTACTCATTGCCAGGAAGTATGGATCAAATAGCAAGGAACTCTGAGGGCCTATTTTGAGTCAGGGTCAGAGACCTATAAAACTTTGAGGAACAAACTTACTTCCTCCTTGGACCCTTCTCATTCAACCGAGAGCATTCTAAACAAAGCAGGTTTCACAGGATTTTACATATTCTTTCTTGGGCCTGATCACCCAGGGAACCTGCCCTTTTCAACACAGGGGTGTACCACCCTCAGTCATTGTTTCAGGCTTAAGTGGGGCAAGGGAACTAAGGCAACCAAGAGATAAGGAGATTTTCTCGCAGACCTTGATCACTCAGGCTTTGTCAAAGCCGAGAGGTGAGGGTCCATCACCCCCTTTTGCCGTGGCCCCCAAAGCCTTTCCTTGGGGGCCTCCCACGTGATTGTGCCTGTCTTAGGTCGTTCCCCCCTTGGGGAATCTTACCCATCATTGGCTAACCAACCAAGCATTGGGGTTCAGGCAGGGTAAAATAAAAGGAGCAGAAGTGGTGCTCCTGCCAGGTAGATAAGCTTTGTCTCCTTGCTGGCTTACGGTCCAAGGTCATTCCCTCAGCCTTAGCCTAGGCAGGGGTTACAGCTTCTGAAACCAGGCAGGGCGGTTCCCAACAAATTGTGCTTTACATTGACTTTTAATCCACCACTGACATCATGCCTGGACCTTCTGCGGGCCCTAAGCCTCCAATTCCTGAGCCTCCCTGGAGATTCAAAGCATGACTAGCTTGTTTCTTCTTGGGTTTCCTTTATAGGAACATAGAATCTAGCCTTTTCTGTTCTGCTTAAAATGCTTAAATCTTAAAATATTTAAATGCTTTAAACTCCTCCAATATCTTGTATACAGCTGATATTTGTTGACATTTTTGTCCACTGTTGTCCTCTTTGTTGTCCTGTTCATTCTTATAGGTTTATACTTTTGTGTTATTTTATTAACATTTAAATAGATTTCCAGGGGAAAGTGGAGATAAATATATAAATATATATGTTCAATGTCTTATATGTAAGTGAATATATAATAGATGTTTTGATTTGATTGATTACTTCTGAGATACAGCTTGTTTAAGAAATGTTAGACCTTAACATATTAATAAGTAAAATCAGAGTAGTAATTTATAAAGTATATTAACATAGCATTGATTCTATTTTTGATACCTGTAAAGACTGTGTGTTAGATTAACTCAGTTTTTGATTAAATCAATTAATGCGGAAGTTGGATGTGCTAACCAGATTAAGACCAGGGCTGGGATTTGTCTTTTTCAGTTTGTGTTGACCATTCTTCTAGGACTTAGTGCAGACTTTTGCAAATAAACTTCAGAGCAACGGCAACAACAACAGTAAACTAATAGAGCTGCAGTTTTCTTCTTTCCTTCAATAACCTTTTTAAAATCCCCTTTTAAATGCAATGAATTGCTGTATGAGCTGGAGATATCATGGGGAATGAAACAGAGTCCTTAACCTGGAGAATTTCACACTCCAGTGAGAGAGAGACTGACAAGAAAACAGAAATTTCAGGCATTGTGATTCACCTTAGTTTAGAAATATGCCCCTATTCCCTGTGGAACTACCATTCCCTATGACGGTGATAAAAATGCCTAGGTCACTTTTTCTTGATACTCTTCATGTAGGAATCCAAGGTTCTGGCTCGTGTAAAAGTTGGAAATGAGTTCATATAGGTATATGCTGTATCCTATATAGCTATTTGCACTGGATAGAGATAGATAGATAGATAGATAGATAGATAGACAGATAGATAGATAATAGATAGATAGATAGATAGATAGATAGATAGATAGATAGATAGATCTGAGTAGGCTCTGTAGCTAACAAAGCAGAGATGGACAGAAGCTCTAAATACAACTTCTCCTCAAGAGACACACCAAATTTTGCCCTTCAAAGTTGATCCAGTAGCATCTGAGGGTTCAAAAATGCTCCTCACTGCTGAGAAGAGCCTTGAGTAAGCCTTGAAAATGAAGTCATTATTACAGCAGTCAAGTCACTGTTATTATTTGCTAACACGTCTACATAATCTTTGAGGGCAGGTTGAAGGTTTTACTCACTTCAGGAGGTCCCATGGTGCAGTGCAAAGAACATGGTCATCAAAGTCCATGAGAGCTGGGTTTTAATTCTGAATAGTAGCTTCATGACTTGGTCAAGTTACTTAATCTTGCTACACCTAAATTTCTTATTATGTCAGATCAAGGTAATAATACCTAACTCATGTATTTATTGTATTAAATGAACAAAACCAGATAAAGCACCAAGGGCAGTTATTGATGGGAAGTAGGTACAGAATAAATGGTAGATATTATTTTTCTTCCTTTAACATGAAACAGTGAATATCTCAAATGCACAGAGACCATATGCTATTCTTACATGTAACCCCACTCTTGGTGCAATGCTGGCCATGAAGTTGGCACTTGAAGTACACTTACTAAATGGACGAATACATGAAAGAATGTTTGGATTCCCCAGGTTGAAGTATTTTACTGATATATGAATCATTATTAGCTGCTTTCTTCCTGCAGACTGAACTCCCTTAACTCTTTGCTGATACTAATAAACCAGTTTTGTTTTGTTTTTTGAGCTCCTGGATTACATGTGCTGTGAACAGAGCTAAGGAACACTAACATTATTTTTAAATGGCCAAAGAACACTTCCAGTCCAAGCCGGCTTATGTCTACTGGGCTATGGAACGTAAAGAAGTGCCCCTGAAGTGAAGCAACAGATCACCTCCATTCTGGGTGTAAAAGACCATGTGGCAATCATTTCCTGGCACTCCTACAGATTATAGGCCTTTGGCTGAGGCTCTGCAATGACAGTAAAAGGCAAGAAGAGATAGAGAGATGAAAAGTTTGTGTGTTTTTTCGCATGTTTGTAGCTTTCATCCACAGAGTTGGGGTTTGGCATTTCCTGGTCATATCTTCCATTCACTATTCCATTCATGAATGCAGGAACAGTGTTTGGCTAAACCACCCTTCATCATTTTCTATTGAATAGCTTGGGCATTTACATTATGTCATCATATTACATTATTACAAAAGCAAAAACAAATAAACAAACAAAACAGTCCTAGTTTCAGTGCCATCCTTACTGTAGCAATCTGGGCAGCATCTGCCTCTGCTCCCTGTGGAGTCACTGTCCTCTTGGCAATACATCTTGGATCATTACAGAATGCCCAAGCTACGTAATTGGCATCACACAATTTAGCACTGAGTTTTAACACCACTCTTTGATCAGCACTGTCCTCCCAGTTCTGTGGGAAGTCCTATGTGGGCCGAGACCCAGCCTTCCTCTTCTACTCCTGTGCTCGGCACATGCCTCTCTTGGAAGAGATCTGCCAACCAATGCCTCTTATCTGTTAGTGTTTCCTGCACTCTCTGCAACATCCGATTCTTTGAAACACCTCTTTAAATTAAGTCTTTCACGAAGACTCATTTGAGCTTATGCTCTTCAGTTCTCCAGTATTATGCTCTTCAGTTCTCCAGTATTATTGCTGATCACATCTTTCTCCTTCATGTTTTCCCAGGGGAATGTCATCTACGCCCAGGCTCCTCTCATCACGACTTCTGTGCTAATAACAGCCAACCTGCGCACTTGTTTCCATCTTTTAGGACATTCATAATCTATATATATGTAAGGGGAAATTTATTATCTTTTTGCACAGATTAGTTTTCCTCTCTCTTGAATGTATTTTTTTTACCTTGTATTTATTTATTTTAGTATGTTTCTTGACTTTAAACTCCTTCTGTCCAACTATACCTAACAATCTAAATATATGTCTGTATCAATATCTCTCTCTGTGTATATTTATCCCTATAGCCCTCGATCATTTGGTCTATGTAGATACCTAAGGAATGTTTGATGGCTTCTGTTGATTCACTCTTCTGGCCTCATATTTAAATCAGGTTCGGTGAGAAGGGCAGTGCTTAGAGCTAAAGATCCTTTCAATTGCATAAGAAGGAACTGGTCCAGTGTGTTCTTCAGAGAAGATTATAGAGCTTTAAATGAAACAACAACAACAAAAAAAATTAAATCGTAAGGATGTAATATTTAAAAATTGATTTTATAAAGGATATTATTAGCCCATTGCAACATCATAGCAGCTTAACTAGAGTATCTAAAATAGTCCAATGTTGGATCGAGTCACCTAGTTCTGAGATTAGAAAAATTTTGTGCACTCTTACAGGGAACATGAGATAAATCATGTTTTTCAGAGTAGTCCTGGAGAATGCAAGTTTGTATTATTTCCGAGAGATTTTAAGTGCAGTGCTTGAAACACAAGGACAGACAAGGAGGTTGTCCTTTAAATTCAAGAGTTAGAGACTCATGTTATCATAAGCACCTGGTGGCAAGACCACAGAACTCTTCATCTCCCGTGGAGGCCGTCAGTGCCCCACCTTGATGAGATGGAGGGAAGCCCTCTGATCTGGGCAGGCCAGAGGGAGGTTAGACTGCTGTAGTGGTTCACTGCCACTGAAACTTCTCAGTGAATCTCTTCTTGTCTGCAATCAGCTGTTGTTGCGCTTCGGATTCCCCGGTGCCCTACTGCCCAAACAGCCCGTCTTTGGAAAGATAGGTGAGGGACTCAGAAGCTGCCATTTCAACTCAGAGGTGTCTTCCCAGAGCCTCTGATCTGGTCTCTGTTTGGAACGGATCTTAAAATGCTAAGGGGGATGCTTTTTCTCCACTAGACACTTGTAAAGGAAGCTGTAAAGTTTTCAGTGCAATTCGTATCATAGCAAGAATATTTTAAAACAGTGGTTTACAGTGCTTCAGCAAACTGATTAGTCAACAGGGATCTGCTAATGGTCCTTGGGATATAGAGTTTGAAACAGCTGGCTGCATGTTTGTGTTTGTGTTCTGAAAAGCTTTGGTTTTCTTGGGCCATATTATCACAGACTTCGCTACATTTTCAAGCAGTGCAGGTAATAAATGACTTCTCCAAGAATCACCAAAAGCTTAGCTGGATTCCTCTCTCCTTGTTTTGCACTCAGTAATCTGTTGCTTACATTTAAAAGCCTTCTGGAGAAAACTTGTCATCTAACTGAATAGAGAGGAGCAGTTTTTGATGAAGAATTGGGTTGTTGAAGTGATTGTAATCCTTCCAAAAATCTTGGCACCCTGAGTCAATTTATAAATGCATACATGTACCTGGGTTACTTTGGCTCACTCTGTTTATGTGGATGGGTTTTGTTTGAATTTTTAGGCCTGTACATGAGCATTCACCTGCCTCAGTGCTTTTTATTAAACTGGCATTTATATCTACATAGTCTTCAGTTAGCTCCAATAACACTGAATTTAGCAGGAGAAATTAGAAACATCAAAGCTGTCCATGTGACATTGAAATGGGAGTATATCAAGACTATAGTCCTCTGGCAGTATGTCTAAAAGCAGTCCTACCTGACAGTAACAATGCCAGATGGTTAAGTGAAAAGGCTGATGGACTTACAGACCGTTGGAGTTCACTTAGCACAGAGTGCATTTCTCTGCTTCTTTGAGAACTCATGCTGTCTGTAACCAGACATAATTAAAAGATTAAAGAGACGTTTGGAAACGTGAAGCTGGTCACTTTTTAATCAGGGAGATTGATTTTCCAATCTCAATGTGAAGGTGGAATTTTAAATAATTTATAGGGTAGAAAACAGTGGCTTGTCACAGCTTGGCTAAAAGAATAAAAGCTACGGGGAAAGACAGGCTTCATTTTTTTTTCTCTAAGTGCCTTATGGAGAGAAGCATGAAAGGGAGTGGGCCGCGATTGCGTTGTTGTGGATGAGTTGGTTCCCAGCCTCTGTATCTCTGCTGGGAGAATGAAGATTAGTTCAGTTCCCTCCCACCCGTCTTCCTTTCCTCCCTCTGGCTGGAGGTCTGGACATATTCTCTCCACTACTCAGCAACATTTCTCTTTTATCCTACAGATACGAGTCAGGTTCCAATCAGGTTAAAACCAGAGCCTCCTGGGCTGGGATCGTGACTGCAGTACAGCGATGCTTCCATTAGCCAAGAGGGTGCATTCCAGGGACACAAATGATCAGAACTTCATAATTAGAGTCAGGATACAGGAGGGGCTAAAGCATGGTTCCAGGGTGCTCCATCCGGGTACCTCTGGAACTAAAAGAAGGAGTCTTTCAATATTAATGTAGGTCCTAGTAGATATGTAGGAAGAGATACAAAATAAGAGTGTAGAAGCCTTGGGGCTAAGGGAAAGAATCAATTGAATGATCGATCAGTTGACTGATTGATGATGGTCAGAAACCAGAGGAAAGCCTGCAGGGAGAGGACTGGCAGCAGAACAGACGCTATTCTTTTAAGAATATGGCTGGTTTGGACTCAGGAAAGATTGAAAAAAAAATCTTTTACTCCCAGGTTGGCTAAGTTGGTGGGCTGTTCTTACATCAGGAGAAGGTCTCGGGTAACAAAGGCTCCCAGTGCTGGGTCCCTTCTGAGTTTTTACCTATTAAAACACCTCTCCTCTTTCCCAAATGAGCATTTAAGACTACATCAGAATTTTTTGCGCTTAGTGAAATTCCCGGTCAGCATGCCCTCACCCAAGCTCTCTCCACTGCTTTGAAAGTCTGGAGTGGCTTTGCCAAAGTGGAGGGTGGAAGGAGAAACCATTTGTTCCACAAATGCACTATGAGGTCATCTATTCCCGGGGACGAATTGCTATTAAAGTGCATCGATCAGTAAAGGGAAGTAAGTGATGGCAGGCCTTCCTCTACCAGCTCTGAGTCCCCTGCCCTTGCGCTTGGGGAAGGAGAGGGCAGGGTGGGGAAGAAGGTGAATCGGTGAGGGCTACAGACTGTGCGCTGTGCTCTGGGGGAGCAGCAGGGAATTACTCCCATCAGAGGGAAAAGAAACACAGAAGAAGCTAGGGAGAAGATGGATTCATGTAGCATCTCTCTGAGCAATTAGAAGCTAGGAACTAAAGCATTTTTGCCACTCATGAAGATACATTAATTGATTTATTGACTTACAGAAAATTTTCCCTCATGGAACTTACTGATTAGAGATACCACAGTAACAATGGGCCAGAGCCTCTAAAAATTAATTGCCTAAGATGTCTCACCTTCTCCTTCAGGCTACTGAGATGGTAAAAATCAAATGTAGGGACCAAAAGCCAATCCTCTAAGTAGCAGACTGTGTGGGGCTGAACATAACAATGAATTTCTGAAGATGAACAACATTCAAGAGCTGCTTTCTCCATTCATGCTTTATATCTATGTTCCTATGAAAAGTACAACTGGAAATTACTACATTACAATCCCTTTGTTTTCACAACGCTGGCTACTCTCCTATGCCGTAAAGCAGGGTTTCTCAACGGACATTTTGGGCTACATAATTGTTTTTTGGGAAGAGGCTTTCCTGTGCGTCGTAGAATGTTTAACAGAATCTCTGGCCTCTTCCCACTTGATGTCAGCAGCATATGCCCGCCCCCCGAGTTGAGACAACCAAAAATGTCTCCAGATATTGCCAATAACCCCTGGGGGAGTGGGGCAAAATTGCCCACAATTGAGAATCACTGTTCCAAAGAAACCAATAATTTATAGTGAATTAGTAGGCCAATTATAAACCCGGTTTATTAAGCTTTCCTGTAGATACATAAGACCACATTAAGCATGTGCCCCCGGCTTTGAGCCAAGCTGGAATCACTCTGTCATAGTCGTTACCTACTCTGTCTGTACCAGTGATGCAGTGTGGGCCTCAGAAAAACTCTCGACACAAGGTTTTGTGTCCCACCTCTATTTCAGCTCTCTTCCTTTTTCCTCTTTCTGTTGTGTCCACCCCTGCCCTCTTGACCACCAACTGACTTAAATATGATACCTCTTTGAAGCATGTTTTCTAGAAGGCAGTGCTTCATGTAAAGAAATGATTCCCTAGTAATGGAGTTTCAAGCAGCAGGGCTCAGGTAGTCTGGTAGAGAGTTCTGGAAGAGAGCCTCCCTCCTGTCCTTGAATCATACCAGGCAGAGACCAAATGCCTCTGTTTATTTGTATGCCTGGCTCTCAGAGCAGGTCATGTTGCTAGTGTCCACTAACCACTGGCAATAGTAGAGTTTTGGGTAGCTTTGCTGGGAAATAATTCTGGTTCTGAGGAGAAGGATCTTGTCTCAAAGGAAGTGGAAGCTTGTTGCCTCAGGAAAGGAACAAATGTAATCAATGGTTCTTACAGAGCTCTTTGCCCAAGTGATTTTGGTCAGGTTAAGTGTGTCAGCAAATTGAAGCAAATGTTACCATCAGAGATTATGAAATGCAGAGTCTAACTTCAATAAGGTTACCAGTAAATGTGGGAGTTCTGGGTTCCTAATGGGGAATTTGGGTGGGCGAGAGCCACAGAAAAAATAGTAAGACAAACCAGCAGCAACCTGGAGGGTAACCTTAAAGAACTATTCACTTAGACACTTTATAAGACAGGAATTAACATCATGTTCCAAAGGTTTGTTTGATCATCTAGTATGTATCAGAGGGGACCCCTGTTCAAAGGTTCTTCTAGTACCAAGAGAAGGTGGTAGAAGTTCTTTGTTGGCAGCTAGAGGAGGGGATGGGCATTTGGGCCTGTCAACACCTAGGTCCGTCTAAAAATAGAGACTGTATAACAATGAGTTCCTCCACTAGCAAAAGGTGGTCTATTCCTTATGATTCTGCTGGTTGAAAAGAGTGAAAAAAATTACTTTGTTGGTTAAAAATTCTCATGCTATATATTCTGAAAAGTTCCTTTAATTGTCTTACTAGAAATATGTGTTTAGTCGAAACAGTGAAATGAAATGAAGCAAATGGGGTAAACTCATGGGCAATCCAGTCCATGCTCCCAGCTGTCTCGAGCAGGGACGCTCTTCCTGTTACGTGCCCAATTTCCCTGGTATCTACAGGACAGGAGGCACTGTGACAGGCAAGCCATGATCGGTGACTGTCACGCCTCTCCCTTTGACATCAGCTCCTATCTGTCTTCAGAGACATGCTGTCTTTCCTGTCTGTCCATACGTGTCGACTCTTTCCTGAGCCCTTCTGAGATGTCTGGTGAAAACTGGATCTGGCACCTAAATGCCTGCTGAGTTTCCAAGCTCTGTAATGACTGCTTCCCTCCTCACATAAATGATCTGCTTAGTGTAAGACTTAGGGCTATTTTTCAGCTGACTTTTAGATATTGAGTAACTAACTCCTAGGTGATCTCATTCAGTTTCACGGCTTAAGTACTGTCTGCTTGCTGACATCTCCCAAATTGCTGTTGTCTTTCCCAGGCCAGACTTTTACCTGAACTCCTGCTTCTTATTCAATATCACCGCTTGGATGTCCCACAGGCACCTCAAATCTAACACGGTCAGGACTTAATTCGTGATTTCTGTCTGGCAAGCCCGTTCTTCCCGCAGTCTTCCCCCTTTCAGCAAATGTCAACTCTGCTCTTCCCTTCGATTGGGCCAAATCCCTTGGTGTTATCTCATTTCTCATTACATCCAAGCCAACGGCAAAACTGTTGGTTCCACCTTCAAAGAACAGCCCTCCAGAGTCTAGTCATTTCTTATTGCCTCCATGTCTTTTTCTGGCCTTAGAACCCTCTCCCCTGCCCACATTCCCTCACCTCTTGTCTGGTTAAATGCAACAGCTTCCTTGCTCTTCTTCCTCCTTCCTCGCTTGTGGCCTTATAAGTCTGTTTTCTCAGCACAGCAGCTGGAACGGTCCTTTTACAATTGCTGCTCTGCTTAAAATCACCCAAAGTCTTCCCATCTCAGAATCAAACTAACTTTCTATGGACAAAAAAGCCATAGTGACCCTTCCAGTTGCATTTCCTGCCTCTCATCCTCCCACTTCTGGGCCGACTCTCCTGTTTTTCCTTGAGCCCACTAAGAATTCTTCTGCACCTGGGTCTTTGCAATTGCTATGAAGTATTCAGCCTGCTGTTTCCCCAGAGAGTATCCTGGCTTCCTCTCTCACTAACTCTGGGTTTCTGCTCAGAAGTCAGCTTCCCAGTGAGGGAGCCCTTGGCCCGCCTGTCTAAAGCAGCACCTGGACCTTTCCTCCCCGCACACACCTCTCTACCTGCCTGCCCGGTGCTGTGTTTCTCTGTGGCGTTGATGGCTTTTACTGGTGCACTTCCTTGTTTCCTTTGTCTCTCGCTGCAGGGACAGGGGTTCCTGATGGTCGGACTTCCTGTTGACTGCTGTATCTTAGGACCTGTGTCAACGACTGGTACATTCTGGTTGCTTAGTACGCATTTGTGGAATGACTGGCACCTTTAAATTCCACGTGTTACTTTTGTAGGAAATGTTATGTGATCCTCTAAGTCTGGGTTAAACATCCCTTCCATAGCTGTCTGAGCTTTTCCAGTTGCAGAGATTCTCACACTGTGTGATGTTCATGGATAAAGCTCCATAAGAACTGGAGCGAGTTTATCTTTTTCATTGATGAATCCCCAATAGTTGCAAGGTAGCCAGCACATTGTTGGCACTCAAATTATTTGTTAAATTGAATATGTATATATATTGACACATATATAATATATTGAATTTAAATTTACATAATATAGAATTAATGATTTTAAAGTATACAGTTTAATGGTATTTTGTACATTGTCCAATCATCACCTCTTTCCAGTTTCCAAACAATTTCATCTGCCCACATCCGTTTAACAGCTGCTCTGCATTCTCCACCTCAACCCAGTCCCCGCTACCATTACTCTGCTTTCTGTCTCTATGGGCTTACCTGTTCTGGGCATTTCCTATAAATGGAACCATATAACATGGAAACCTTTTATCAGTGAGGTTTTAATACATGTGACTTAGAAAGTCTTTATTATAGCAAGACTCTGTTTTTAACCCTATTGGCATGTAGAGCTACAGGTTTAACCTGTATCTTTCAGGTATGTCCCACTTGAAAACACTAAATAAATTAATGTGAACAACTTTCTTCCAAGATATCACTGGTGTTTTACCAGAGTCCTTTTCTTGTGTGATGGCCAATTCTTCGAGCCTTCATCTTCCCCCAAGCCCCCACCGAGTGCCCTTCAATCCAGTTCCCCCTCACAGCTCACCGTCTCCTTTCCCTACCCTCTCTTGATGCTGGGGTGACTGTATTGGCGACAAAACCCTAAAGCTGAAGGGGACTGATGAACGTCCATCAAATCAGGAATGGCAGGAAAATCTGTGTAAGAACTTGTTCCCCGAATCTCAAAATCTTTTCAAAGATTAAAAGAGCTAGTTTAAGAGGAAAATAAAAATTTTTATTTTACATAGTATATTGAATATGTACAGAACTGTTACCCTGGAGAAAAGATAAATAGCTTTAGGGTTTAGACAAATATACAAAAAATAAATCAATAATAGTCTGTTGAGAGGCAGCAGGGGAGAAGAGAGATGTTATCATCTGAGGACAATTACCATCCTCTCACACAAATGCCCCCTCAGTGGGGCAGGCATCGGGCTGACGGGCCAGAAGTGGGCCCCATGGTGACATGTTGGCCGCAGCCTCCTCAGCTGATCTGCGCGACTGTCTCTTCCTCAGCAATCTTCCTGGAACTGTGGTCAGCTGCAAATTTTCAGAAGCTAGTTTTATAAGCTATAAATGAACTTGCCCTTAGGTCAGGGATTAATATATTCCTGACTTTTGGCTAGTTCGGAACTTGGAGGTCAGAGTTTGACACAGAGAAAGAAAAGCGTGGAAACCAATAAATTATTTCCCCTGTTACAAATGATGGATTCTAATTTTATCTTGGAGGAGGTGAAAGTGAAGTTTAGGGATTACTTTAGGTTGTTCATAGCCCAGTTAGTTAATACAAACATGTGAGGATTAGGTGAATGATTTAAATACTTCATATTTGACTAAACACCTGTTGCAGAAATAGCTCTTCCATTTTATGCTTTGACTTTATATCTTCACTTTTAGATTTTGTAGTAATTTATAATTTGTGGGAAGAGGGCAGGATCAGCTCGAGCCTGTTGCACCTAATTCATTCTACTGTGAAATCCCAATGCAGCCGTGTGAAACTGGTTTGGCCCCCAAATATTGCATGCTTTACTGGACTAGTGTTAACATGTATGGTTTAAACCGGGACAGGACAAAGTTCCTCTGAAACACGTAAGTGAACAATAACCAAGTAGTTGACTGTTGCCAGTGAACGTAGCTGCCTAGATAGATGTGTTGAAGGGAACTCACACCAATTTGGGAAAATTTCTTCTCGGGAGTTTAGGACTTTGAAGTAGGAAATTAGAAACAACTCATCAGAGGGTTTTTTGTTTTTTAGATTTTATTTATTTATTTTTAGAGAGAGGGGAAGAGAGGGAGAAAGAGATGGAGAGAAACATTGATTGATTGCCTCCCGTACGTCCCCAACCAGGGGCCTGGCCCACAACCCAGGTGTGTGCCCTGACCAGGAATCAAACCGACATCCCCTTGGTTCTCAGGCTGGCACACAATCCACTGAGCCACACCAGCCAGGGTCTCACTAGAATTTTGACTATTGTAATTATGGGTGTGTGTGTGTTTAATCTCGTGAAATTTAGGGTAAAAGTGAAAATAACATCGAGGTTTCAGGCACGATGCAGAGATTATTAATCTGGGAATAAAGGGCATTTGGTCAGTCAAAACAGTAGTTTCAAACAAGGACTGCAGCTTTCCCAGCAGTGGCTGCAGCCCAGTTCGGTCTTTCCAACCGGAGTTGTAGTTCGTTCTTTCAGGTTGTGCGGTTTGGCAAAATACAGAATGAATAAACTTTCTTAGATGGGGAAAATATAATCAAAAGAAAATAACGTGGAGTTGACCGCCCTTAGCCAGTATTTATGAATGGAGAAGTTGCATTTGCTAGTTAAAGAGGACCCGTGAAGTTCTAGGGGTGCAATGTCACTTGAGAAGAGACAACCAATCAGAAGACAAATGTTTTTGACCCATGTGGCTTCCAGTAGGAAGCGCCTAATCAACTCACATGTACTTATTTAGGATCTACTTCACATCTAGCCCAGTGCTGGATGGTCAGGAACGCATCTCCCTGGGGACCCTTGCCTCCCCCTCACCCCCGCCAGCAGCAGCATGGGCCCCAAGTAATGAAGTGCCAGGTACTTTGAATTTGTTATTTTGTTAAATGCTGGCAAATCCCCTGCAAATGAAATATTATTTTGCCCATTTTACAAGTAGGAACACTCATGTTCAAAGAGATTAAGAAACTTGCCCAAAGTCTTTTATTGGTGGCAGAGTCAAAAGAGAAGAGCCAACACAACCATACATCCTATTGATGTCAGGCCAAATGTCTGTCCCGAGTGTGTAAGCACGATCGTGCACACGAAAGAAGACTTGTTGAACTCCGGGGCAGTTGAAGGGACTTCTGGGCCGTCTGTTTCACTAGCCTTCCCTCACTATCAATAGAATGAAGAACAAGGTCACTGACCATCAGCATTTGCCATTTACATCACCTTGTTCAGTGAACAGAAATTCAAACCGGGTGTTCAGAATCCCAGACAATGGTCCTGGCTCAAATAGTCAACACAACTATCTTTCATAAAATTAAAGCCGAAGCTCTACGTTTTCAATATCTGTAAATCTATTAGAATTTACTGAGTTTTTAAGAACCTATGTCAAATCTTGTTAGTTTTAGTTTTGTATTCTGTTGAGGATGTTTTCGTCTAGAGCAAAGCTGAAATTTCCTTTTCCACAAAACAACATGGTTTCTCCAGCGATTTCCACAGACCATACTATCAGTATGTGTGAGAGCTACTTCAAGTCATTTTGGAGGACACTGTTGGAGCTTGAACATTATTATTATTATTATTATTATTATTGGCAACATTATGTTCTTTTGTCTCAAAGTGCTTCAATATGCATTTCCTAAGAATGAAGACATCCTCTGATAAAACCACAACACAATTATCAGAAAAAGGAAATTTAACATTATCGAGTACTATTTTCTAATGCATAGTCCATATTCAGATTTTGCCAACAGACTCTCTAATGTCTTTTATAGGCACTTCTTTTTTCCCCATTCCAGGGCCCAATTCTGGACCATGCATTGAATTTACTTATATCTTTTAGTCTCCTTTAATCTGGAAAAGCTCCTCATCCTTACTTAATCTTTATTCACCTTTACATATATGAAGAGTATGGGCCAGCAGTTTTGTAGAGTTTGCTTTGGGGTTTTCTGCTGAGTCCTTGTGATTAGATCCATGGTAGACATTTTCGGCAATAACATCACACTTGACTAGGTGATGGCTGATACACACCTGATAGGTACTTGTCATTTTTTTCCTTTGTAATTTGATATTTGCTGTATTCTGTGCCCCCTCATTGTGATGAAAATGAGTCATGTGTGCTTTGATTTGCTCTTCTATTGATCTGCACAGCTTTTTTGAGGACGGGTGGCTACATTTCGATTTACATAGTCAACTGTTGTCTCTTGATTGTGTTTCAGTCAGCCTGTCACTGCTGTGTTCAAGGTTTCAGGGTCACCAGTGAGCTCTATCTTGACAATGCAATAATTATTTCTTAGTGTCTATTACACTTGAACTGTCAGCCTGGCAGTCTGATCTGACACTTCCTCCTTCCTCAACGGTATTTTCCCTTGGCTTCTGAGACTCCCTTCTCTCTTGGTTCTTCTGCTTCATGATTCAATTATTTTTAATGTGCACGCATATTAATGGCAAGGGACAAACGCTTTGTTCTTCCAAAGGCACTTCCTAACAAACAAATTCAGTACACCTAACATCATTTGGTTTTTATCTTGGGTAAATTTACGTCAAGGACCTAAATTTTTAGAAGGATAAAATTCATATACCATTAAATTTGCCCTTTTAAAGTATATTCACAAAGTTGTGCACCCATCACATTTTCACTGTCCCTGGAAAGAGACCCCAACCCATTAATGATCACTCCCTGCTCCTCCTCTGGGCCTCAACCTTTGGCAACCAGTATCTGCTTTCTGTCTCTGTAAATTTGCCCATTCTGGACATTTCCTACACATGGGATCCTACAATATGTGGCCTTATG
This sequence comes from Tonatia bakeri, assembly GCA_004024845.1. Classification (NCBI taxonomy): domain Eukaryota; kingdom Metazoa; phylum Chordata; class Mammalia; order Chiroptera; family Phyllostomidae; genus Tonatia; species Tonatia bakeri. The sequence goes on along the minus strand of PVIA01003068.1, from coordinate 71,977 downwards.
AGCCTGGCTGTTTTCATGTAGTATATTGTTTCTAAGGTTCATCTTGTTGTAGATGTATCAGTAATTAATTTCTTTTTATGGCTGCATAATATTCCATTGCATGAATATATATATATATAATCTTGTTCACATGTTCATAGGTTTTTGAACACTTTGTTTCTATTTTCTGAGCAAATTACTATTAACACTCATACGTAAGTTTTTGTGTGGAAATATATTTTCAGTTCTCTCGCATGTGTACCTAGGAATAAATTATTGGTTTATATGGTAGCTCCATTTGACTTCATGAAGAACTGCGGAGCCGGTCCCACAGCAGCTGCCACCGCTTTGTACTCCCACCAGTGATGTGTGCAGTTCCAGTTTTCCCACACCCTCCCTCACACTTGTTACTGGGCTTCTAATTTTCATTATAATTACAGCCAGCCTGGTGGGTGTGAGATGATATCTGTTTGTGGTTTTGACTTCTAATTCCTAAATGACTAATGATATTAACCATCTGTACATGTGCTTGTTGCCCATTGTGTATCTTCTTTGGAGAAATGTCTATTCAGGTCTTTTGGCCCATTTTTAGAGTGGGTTTTTGTTTTTCCTTTTGTTGTTGAGGGTTTTTTTTTCTAAGATTTTATTTACTATTTTTAGAGAAGTGGAGAGAAACATCAATGTATGGTTGCCTCTCACATGCCCCCTACTGGGGACCTGGCCCTCAACCTGGCCAGGCATGTGCCTTGACCAGGAATTGAACCAGCAGACCTTTGGTTCACAGGCTGGTGCTCAATCCACTGAGCCACACCAGCTAGGGCTGCCATTGAGTTTTAAGAGTTCTTTATGTATTCAGGATACTGGAACCTTCTGTGATAATATGATCTAAAAATATTTTCTCCTATTCTGAGGATTGTCTTTTCACTTTCTTAATAGTATCCTTTTAAACACGGAAATTGTTAATCTTCATAAAATCTAATTTAATTGGTTTTTCTTTTGTTGTGTTTGCTTTTACTATTATGTCTAAGGATCTAATGCCTAAACCTAGGTCAAAAATATTTATATCTGTATTTTCTTCTCAGAGTTTTATAGTTCGTTCTCACATTTAGGTCTTTAATCCATTTTTGTATGGTGTGACGTAGGGTTTTAAATTAATTTTGTTTTTCTGTTGCTAAAATTAAATGTCTTGAAAGAATAGCAGAGTGATTACAAGTTCAGGCTCTTGAGTCCAACTGCTGGGTTTTAAACCCCTATTCCTCAGTTGCTAGTTGTGTGATCTTAAAAAAAATTCTTAATTTCTCTATGCCTCACCTTTCCCACCAGTGAAGAGGAATAGAGTAGTAACTACCTCACTAGTGTACATTAAAATTCAAATCACAGGGCTGCCATAAGAACTGAGTCTTTGCATTTAAAGTGTTGACACCCAGCAAACATTGACTACTAGTTATCATCATCCCTAGCTCCCTACATTTGGACTTACATGAACTCTCTTTAGACTTAGAATATTGCATCATCTCTCTTGGCGTACATTTTCAGTGGTGGGCTGAGTTATTTACCCTAGTGTTGTACCAAGAACAAGGCTTTACAGATAGAGTTTAATATACTTTGAATGTTCCAAGAGGGTGGGATGTGGACTGAGTTTATAGTTGTAGCTTACCACAAAGAGCAGCAAAATATTTGGGAAATCTTTTTCCAATCTTTTGTAGAACTTTATAAAAAGAGACTAAAGCAAGGCGAATGCATTAGCTTGCTAGGGTTGCCATAACTAAGTACCACAAACTAAATGGCTGCCAGTTTATTCACACATCTTAAACAATAGAAATTAATTTTTCACATTTCTGGAGACTAGAAGTTTGTCTTTAATTTCTCCTTCTATCCTTTTTGTGACTCTGCCCATGCAGACCCCAGCTAGCATCATTTTGATCACATAGAAAATGAGATACAAAAACCTAATTCTTACTAATGTGCAAGCAACCTAAAATGTTACCTGTCCATCCAATAGTGGATTTCTTACCCAGGTAGTACCTCTGAACTCTAAACTATTTGTATTTGACTCCCAATAGGAGGAAGCCCAAACCTGTTCATAAAAGAGGAGGCCAGCCTTCATTTGCCTTTCAACACCCTCTTGGTGTTTCACGGTGGCCCCTGTGTTGCCAGCTGTCCCAGTGCTCCCTGCACACCTAAGCCTCATGCTCCAGGGCCCTTAGCACCTGTTTCTGCTGGGCCCCCAGCCACACGGATGGGTTCCAGAAGGAACCACAAGTTAGATACTTCTTCCAGGGGTATGCAGAGGTATACCTGTATGTTGATGCAGAGGTGAAAACCATAAGTAACTCTAAAACTGATGTATTGTTATAAAATTCAGACATTTGCAACAAACCAGTGAAGGAAAAGGTTTGGAGAGGAGAACTCTAATAGTTTCATGTAGGCAACTAACTGCCTTCATAGCAAGTTAGTCCAACTGATATGTCCTTAATTTGGATAGTTTGTAGAAAATATTTACCAGAAAATTTTCAGTTCTCATAACATGAAGCTTCTAGGTAATTTTGAATTACTTGTCTTCTACTGGGAACTCAGGATTCTTAAAAAGACAAGGGATAGTGCTTCTTGAGAGCCAGCTTCAACTAATTAATACAGAGTCACCAGCTTCAACTAGGGGAGCCAGCAAGGGGGTAAAAAGTGTCGCCTTAGGGAGACTTCAGTCAAATGGATAATTCAAAAAAGCCATTCCCTTTGAGCTCAGAGTCATTAACTCCTCTAGCAACCAACTGTGCGAGTTGTGTCTGAGCTTGTCTTGAAAATTACTTTAAAAAGGAATAGACAGGGGGCTGCTGGCTTGGCTGCCAGTTTATTTGCACATCTTAAACAGGAAGCTGCATATACTTGTTTAAAGACCCATTTGAAATACTACTGATGCTCTCCAGTAATCTTACAGAAGAGCCACCTACAATAGAATCAGGACCTGCTACCATGTGGGTCAGGCTGAAAAGTTGTTACAGACCCTAATGAAATTCATTTCTTTTTTTTTTAATTCAGGAAAAGTAATGTTTGAATACTCATTCTTATAAACTTAATCATTTGGACAGATTAATTCAGAGGAAACTCTTTTAGGGCAAGCTCATTCACTAGTACCTGGTGCAAAATGTGGCAGCTCATCAAAGCTCTATCAGTTCTCTTGGTGCTTATTCATGTTGATGAATATGAGGAAGGGAGAAGGAATTCCAAGTATCATAGCACTGGGGGTGGGGGTGTATTAGTCTGCTAGGGTTGCTGTAACAAAGTACTACGGACTGGGTAGCTTAAGCAGCAGAAATGTATTGTCGCATAGTTCTGGAGGCTGGGAAGTCCAAAGTCAAGTTGTCAGCAGGGTTGGCTGGTTTCTTCTGAGCTCTGTGATGCAAGGTTCCATTCCAGGCCTCTCTCCTTGGCTTGTAATTGGTCATCTTCTCCCTATGTTTTCCCCTGTGAGTGTCTCTGTGCCCAAATTTCCTCTTTTATAAGGATGCCAATCACATTGGATTAGTTCCCACCACGATGACCTCATTTTAACTTTATCACCTTGGTAAAGACCCTGTCTCCAAATAAGGTCACATTCTGAGTTATTGAGTATTAGGACTTCAACATATGAATTTTGGGGGGACAAGAATCAACCCACAATGAGGGGAGGTATGGCATTTAGTGAAAAGCAATGTAAGAACCACCCACTGCTGTAAAGGCCTGGATCTCCAGTGGCCTGACAATTACACACAGTACAATAACAAATGCTTTCAGTGCCTGAAAAACAAACCTCCTAGAAGCAGCCAGGTTAAGTTCACTGTGTTCTAACTAATGCATAAAAGCATCCAGTACCTTTTGGAAAGATTTTTACCAAAGGCTGTAAAGAGTGAAAAAGCTCCATCTTATTGGAGGTATTAACTTACATATGAATACCTCACTCAATAACTTTTTATTCTAAATAACTGAGGTTTCTGTACTTAAAATTGCACCGTGGCCTGTTTTATTCTTATCCAGAGGCTGCCTAGGACAATGTGTCTTTAGCCCTGAGTAACTGAAGGCCATTTTAAGGTGATACTTTGTTAAGATGGCACACGTTGGGGACTGATCACCTGCCTCTTAGAATCTGGATTACTTTGGGCACATCACTTAACCTCTCTGTTTTTCTGTTTTGTCAATAACACCATTACAGGACCCCGACAATGCAGTTCTGGAACAGCTGTGGGGTGCCTATGCCCGCTGCCAAGTGTGACTCCCAATGCAAGAGTTTGGAAAAAAGGAAAGGGGTTGTTTATTTAAAGTTTATACAGATTTAGAATAATGGTGGATTTTTTTCATTAAGTCCCACTCCCTTTAAAACACCCCAGAACACATAGTCCTGCCTCCCTTTGCCAAACCAGGCCAGTTTCAGAATACGCCAGTCAGAGGTACTGTCTTACGGAAATCTGCAACTCAGCATCCTTAGTCACAGTACAGCTCCAAGCATCTCCCACAAATCTGTGCTTGGTTAGGCAGGTCCCTGCACAGCTCCCTCAGCTCTGCTGGGTCTTCTCCTTCTTACCCCAGACCTTGTGGCGGGGACCTCTCCCACACCCTTTCCTCCATACCACATGGCTGCTGCTTCACTACAGACTGCATGGCAGCCTCCTCCTCTCTTTCAGCCCACCCTTATTTTAGGTGCTCGTCCGGGAACTTCCTGTGTGACCTCATATCCGGCCCCTCCTATGATGTGCTAATTTTGCCATTTCCCCCCATATCTTTTACCTTCTTTTGGCTGCCATCTTTAGTCAGGGCAAGAATTTCCCATGACACAGGGGCATCTGCCTCCCCTGTCTATGTCACAAGTCACTGCATTCTTAACTCACTATATACCTTTTACTCAGGAAAGAAGCACAGCTATTAACTTACCATTGTTATGCAAAGTATCTCAAACGCTGTATCACCCACTACCCCTTCCTCCAATCAAGGTTTGAGGGGATTATGCTCTGCTGTTTTGGGGGACCCTACTCTTCATCTCGTTACAATACCTGCCTCATAGAGTTGGAGAGTCAGTTGAGATAATGTGGATAAGTGCTTGGTTTGGGGCCTGGCACATAGTAGATACTCAAATAAATGGTAGTTGTTCGTACTTTATTTTATTTTGTATCATCATATACCAAGATTGTGGTTCAGGGGCCACATAGGCAGAATCAACAGGCTGAGAGCAGGTGGGAGGCCCGCTTGTCATGAAGGAGAGCTCTCCATGTCAGAGGGAGGCTTTAGAAGCAGAGTGACGCTAAGGAGAGGGAAATCATTAAAAAGCGTGATATGGCCCTGGCCAGGTGACTCAGTTTGTTGGAGGGTCATCTGGTACACCAAAAAAAGAAAAAGGTTGCAGGTCTTATTCCCAGTCAGGGCACATACCTAGGTTGAGGGTTCAATGCCCAGTTGGGCACGTATGGTTGCAGGGAGGTGGGGGCAGGGTGTGGTGAACCAGTCAATGTTTTCTCTCTCACACTGATGTTCCTCTCTTTGTCTCTGTCCCCCATTCCCCTTCTCTCTCTCTAAAATCAATTAAAAAATACACCGGGGTGAGGATTTAAAAAAGAAAGGAGAGTGTGATATGACCCACTCTCCCAACATTCTGCACATCTCTGTAAACTGCAAAAATCACCGTATCGTTGACATGATTGGATTTCCTGTGGAAGTTGGCATGAAACAGAGCTTGGCACAAATCTGGGACGGCGTACAGGGTGGAGACAAAATGTCAGAAGGGAGCAGAGACAGAGGAAACTGTGAGTAATTAAGATCTGAAACTCACAGGGTATTAAGCCCTTTAACTACCTTCAAATCAGTGAACGAGTGAGTGAAGCCCATGTTGTTTAAGATATGATTTGTCTATTAATATAAAATCAGAAAACTGTCTTCAGTCAACCTTGTTGCTTTCAGCCTTGTTCAGTGTAATTTATCCCTTACTTAATTGCACATTTTCTTTCCTAAAGCCCATTCTCTTGGTCTAGCTTTGGTTGTCTTGTTGTTTGGCTATTGGTTTTTCATTCATATAATTAATGTCTCAGTGTAACTTTTTCCCATACAGTGTATATGACTATACCTACTGTTTTTTCTATATTTCTGGCTACTTCTAATCACTCATAGTCTAACTTAGGAGACATCAATTTTTTGGAGCAGTCCACCCTGATCATCAGACATTCAAAACTATGCAGAATCTTCCTGTAAGCCATATTTCCTGCCTCACTCACCATCATTCCTTACAACAAACCCTCTAATGAGAGCATATAAGTGACTTGCTCTCCTCCTAAGTTCCCATTTTTCATGTGTTTTGTGTCATGGGAAAAATTCTATTTATCTCCATCTCTTCTTCACCCTTTCCTCCCCACTTTCTACCCAATGTACACACACAAAACTAGAGTTTCCAAGTTCAGTTCAAAAAACACCACTCCCGCCCCAGCTGGTGTGACTCAGTGGATTGAGTGCTGGCCTGTGAGCTGAAAGGTTACCAGTTCGATTCCTAGTCAGGGCATATGCGTGGGTTGCCAGCCAGGTCCCCCAGTCGGGGACATAAGAGAGGCAATCGATCCATGTATCTCTTACACATCGACGTTTCTCTCTCTCTCTTTCTTCCTCCCTTCTGCTCTGTCTAAGAAAATAAATAAAATCTTAAAAATAAAACACTACCGTTGCCCTCCCAGGATAATAAAATCCCACCAGTTGTCCTATGGTACAGCTTTTTCAGATGCCATCACACACCTCACCAGACAGTATTTCCAACTGTTTTCTTCCTAACTACTTGCACGGTGACACTGTAACTCTCCTCTCCCACAGCCTTGCTCACTGCAGGGTTTAATGAAGGGGTAAATGATCGAATGCAAGTGTATCATACTAGGGAAAATCCAAAACATAAAATAATCCAAAAATAATCTATATGTGACTTTGGAATGCATTGTATACACACATTCAGACAACTTCAAACACAAAACTTCAAACACAGCAATGAAGCCAGCCTGTGCAGGTCCCAGGTGGGTGGGGTGGCCTGGAAAAAGGGTGGGAACCCTAACAGGAAGGGAGGAAGCTCTCACCAGCCAACCCTGCTTCCCCAACCTCAGTGGCTTATCTGGAAATCAGGGAGACTCCAAATGGCTTAGAGCTCAAGGGCTGGGTAATTAATAAATGATTGTAATGACTTTGGAAATCAAAGTGCTATGTAAATGCTAAATTTGAATAATATAAAAATAATGATCTTTTATTATCTTCTTTAAAGATATAAATGGCATGCTCCTTTTAATCTAAACTAGGTTCAAGAAACAGCAGTACATTTAAATGACGGTGCAAACCCATTCAGGGTTCTAAACGCAATTATAGTGCTGACCATCAGCCCTAAAAACAAATTACAGTAGCTAATGACAGGGAACAGTAATTAGAATGTTTTTAGAAAATTACTTGGAAACAAAATTGCCAACAAAGCCCACTCCAATATGGCTGTAAACATCTTAAATAACAGAATAATGCAGTGACCTATCCCCCAAGCGACAAGAAGAAGATGTAAAATGCATTCAGGGCCCCACATCCCTGTCGTCGAAGTGATCATACACATTGTTTTTCGCCTCAGTGTTTCTGGGTCATCCTGAATGCAGTGGAGAGCCAACTGCCCTTGAACATTCTGCTGTTTAGCAAGTCTTATCCTGGTTGACCGGTATATTCTGGACAAGTCTCCCTTTCCCCTCTCCTTTGCATTTTTTGTTATCTTTGGCATTCATATTTGAAAAACATGCGCCTCGCTTGGAACAAATCCACTAAAGCAAACAACCTTAAAACTCTGCAAACAGCCCAATTGTTGCGATCTGCAGGCAGCCCAGACCCTTCGGAACACATCTCCCAGGGCTGACACTCGCAGAGACGCTGGCGGAAGAGTTTCTCGTTAGCTACAATAGAAACTGACATTTCCGTAGCTCAATTTTAATTCTCCCGAGACTGGTGCAGGTCAGGTCTGTGATAAGCAAGAGGGGGAGGGACTGTAGAGGGGCAAAGCCGTGGGTGGAGGAAGGTATGCAAAGGACCCATTGCAGGCCTTGAGCCTGAAAATGTTCTCTTAGTGCTTTGTCAATAGCAGAGCAAAATGGGGGGCATTTGAAGAGAGGTTGCTTCAGTATATTGCCACTTTTTATCAGAAAAGTGCAGGTATAACTCCTCATTTGTTGCTTGTAATGGAGGAGTGAGCAATTCCTTACAGGAGTGTGAGTGTGTGTGTGTGTTAAGACAAAACAAGCACCAAAAATATATTTGCAGAGGAAACCATATTAAATGTAATTCTTTCTAAATGCATATTCCATATGCTTCTTCCACTAGACAGCGTCCCAGCTGAGGCACGATGCTGTGGAGGGCTGCAGGATGGTTGTTAGAGCCATCTATAAATGTACTGGCATACAGTTATGCTTGGCACCTGATAGGAAATCATTTTCAAAATGTTTTGGTCCACTTTGGGGTGGTTTTCTCTACCTCTGGACTTTACTGTCAGCCTGGCAGAAGTCACTTTTTCCAACCCCATCCACTTTTTAATTTCCTGCTTCTCATGTGCTATGGCCTAAAAATTCTAGCTGGTTAGAATGTGGCGACCACGAGCCTAACTGATTTTAGTAGGAGCTGTGAGAAAAGCGTACAGGCTGGGACGTTCATTTTGCTCGCTAGAATCCTCTTTTTAACTCTACTTGCTTCTTGAGCACATTCCAGAGATCTGAGCTAACTATGCACATGGGATACCACCAAAATTAGTTAGAGGTAAATTTATAGCATAGAACTTAGGCATTTGATAGAGACTTACATGAGATGCTCAGATTACACATAATTTTATTTCAATTCTTTGGCTTTTAATTGCATATTCTCCAAATGATACAATATGTTAACATCATATTTATTTTTAATTAACTTAATTTGTAAAATTTCCATTAACAGAATGAAAACAATTCTACTATAGAGAATTTTTTATATGGAGAAAAAAGTACAACCATACCCTAACACTGCCACACTTCGCACTTCGGTATACTTCTTTTGATATTTTTCCTACACATGCTTCTGCAAACATAGTTATACTGCCAACTTCTGTACAAGTTTTTATCCTGTTTATAAAATGCACTATCTCACAACTCTTTTCCTTAGTGCCATGTATCTGTGTGGCTATCCTTTTAATGATTACAGAGTATCCCACTGAGTAGTTATTAATCATGTACTTAAATATTATTTTTTATTATTAGAACTTTAGATTATTTTCAACTTTTTACTATTATAATAAGCCTGCAATGGACATCTTTCTGAATGTAGCTCTTGTTTGCTTGATTGGTTGTCTTAGAAGTACATCCTTAGGAGTCCCAGAAGTGGAATTACATAGAAAAGACTGTGGCAATTTAGACCCAAGACTTAGCAAAGGAAAATTGTGGATGGGTGTTGGTAGCCACAGACAGCAACTGAGAGCATCTCCGAAAGTACTTGGCATGACTCCTAGGGGTGAGAGGTACTGGGCCAGGGAACTGTTTCCCAGCTCTGCAGCTGCCTTCTCAAGTCCAGGAACCTGTACAATGATAACCAGGGCTTTGCAATGCTCTCAATAAGGTAATGTGAAAAGTATGCACTTTTCATATACACTGATATGCATCCTCAGTGAAATATGACAGGTGTGTGGGGAAATCTCTATCATGGTAGCAGTATACCTATGTTCAGGTTCATTCTTGAGAAGGAGAAGGGAAAAGAACTAGCCTGAGAGAATCCTTAGAAAAGTGTTTATCCAGAAAGGATTTTTGCCTTAAGGCCAATGAACAGTTGCCTTTTATTGGGTTGACCAAAAAATTCGTTTGTTTTTTTTTTTCTGTAAGATGGCTCCAGTAGTGCTTATATAACATTAACTTCATTTGGAACAATTTTGTTAGATGATATTGTGGCAGCTGTCATATCAGCGTGCATTTAAAACAGCCTTATCACAATTGGTGAATTTTTGTGCAGCCATTTTAATATTGAAAATGGGTAAAGATATGCAACATTTTCAGCATATTGTTCTTTATTATTTCAAGAAAGGTAAAAACACAACTGAAACGCAAAAAAAGATTTGCGCAGTGTATGGAGAAGGTACTGTGACTGATCAAATGTGTCAAAAGGGGTTTGGGAAGTTTCCTGCTGGAGATTCCTTGCTGGACGATGCTCCATGGTCGGGTAGAGCAGTTAAAGTTGATGGCACTCAAACTATGATATTAATTGAGAATAATCAATGTTATATACTAGGCAGGAGACAGCTTACATACTCAAAGTATCCAAATCCACGAAGTCATTGGTGAAACGAAAGATGTGTCTTTTATTTTACGGAAAAAACTAACTGGATTTTTGGCCAACTCAATGCTTCTGTCTTTCCTGAAGGTCATATGATTGCATCGGGATGGTTGTGGCAAGTAACAGAAGACTCAAGTCAAAGCCTAAACAGGAAGGGTCAGTTATTTCACTTAGCAAAAAATCATACATAATAACAATATTGGTAATACTTAATTTAAGAAGTAACAGGAACCAAGTCCCAAGTATTTTCTATACTCTTAACATGTGTTCATGCATTTATTCTTTATATAAACCTCAAGATTTGTCCCCTATATGAGATGGTGCAGCTGAAGCATGAAGAGTTGAATAATTTGCTATAGCTTGCACAACCCAAGCCATCCTGCTCCAGATCCTACTCGTTTATTGTAGTAGAGCTATTCTCACAGAGTTAATTCAGTGATTCCACATCTTTAGAAAGAGTGGAAAACACTCGTTCAAGCACATCGACTGATTAACAATTCATGTGCATTCTGATTGGTCGGTGCCGGTAGGGTACTGGTTTTAAACATTTAGTATATCACCCCAGACCTAGGTGATTTCGAACTTTCACCTCTGCCACCTTCATCACATCAAGAGTGTCTTCCTGGTGAGGGAAGCTCATTAATTTGAAGGATCACATGCAGGTCTGGTGCTGTCCAGCAGAGGAGTTAGGCACTTTTTTTCTCTCTCAGAACTTACTGGTTAATTTCTTAAAAAGTATAATGTACATACACAAATCTTAAATGTTCAATTTGATATATAGCTTGATAAATTTTTATAATAACACCCATTTAATCACCACACCAATTAAGATATAGAATATTATTAATACCCCACACCACCTCCAAGATTCCCATCATTTTTCTGGTGAAATCATCTGCTTTTCTATTTTCTTGACTATGTTAATCAGAGTTAACCCAGATCTAATAACCCAGATATCTCTGTCACCCTTAGGTCTATGTCTGTTTCTTTTCTGTCTTTGCTTTTTGTCACTGGATCCCATTTGTTCACAGAGTGGTGCAATTTTTATTGACTGTCAGGTATGGATGAAAAATTCTAAAGCTCTGACTGATGATATTTTTATTGAGAAAAGATTTCTGTTTTGGAAGGCAGACAGAATATTCTCAGATGAACTTGATGTGGTTGAGGGTGGGTTTCAGGCGTTGTTAGGTTTGATTTTGTTGTGGTTTTCTTGTTCCCATGACAGAGCCCTCTGGGGTCTCGACTGCACCAACACGCTTCGATCTTCTTGGGCCCCACACTCTACCTGCTCATCCTCTGGGAATGGCAAGCCCTGACTTTTCGCTGCCCAGTGAGATGGACCCAGTCCCCAGCCATCACTTTTTGCTCTATCCATACTCTCTGTATCATTAATGGGTAGAGGTAGAGGCAAATGAGGGGTGTCTTTCAGCATGTCTCCTATCTCTCTAGGATTTTGACCACTCCAGTCCCATCTGCCTAGACTGTTCTTTTGTGCCTTTCAATAGTTGGTTTAAATAATTTTTTTACCCTTCATGAGGAGGGAAAAATCTGTATCTATACAGAATGCCCCCAGCAGAATTCCCCTGAGGTCCCAATGATAGGGATTGCTTGAAAGAGTCAATGACAAGGGGAATGAGACCATCATCCATAGTTTAGATCAACTTTGGTGCATGGGGTGATGGACATCTGAGCCAAACTGAGACTCTGCAAAAAAAATGGGGGAGCTGAAATTCCAGACTCTTTATTTATATAATGATGGTTTTCCTTACAAGGACTAAATCTGTTTGGATTGTAGAGGTTAACATCTGCTTTGGGATTCTCTGTAACCTTAATCCTCTCCAGACAGACCTAGATCTGATTTAGGATTGTCCTTTCTGCCTTGATTCCATTATTTTACAAGCTTCCCTAGGCTCATTCTCTGGCTCTTTTTATCCTCAATCTAAGGTGGGTCCAATATCTACAGAAGCCAGTCTCCATTGTGAATCATTTGATTTAAAATGAAAGTTTCTTTTGCGAAACAAAAATAACAATAATTGTTTTAAAATGTATTATAAAACATGGAAATCATATGCAATTTTCTTCTCAATACCCATAACTTCAAAAGGTGTTTTAAAAATTTCTATTGCAGAGTTCCAGCCAAGATGGAGGCATAGGTAGAAACCCTTCACTTCCCCGCACAACCACAAGGAGGGTAACAACCAATCTAAAATCGATAAACAACCAAAAACACCAGAAAATCAAACTGCATGGAACTCCAACAACCAAGGAATTAAGAAAAAATCAACCAGAATAACCAGACTGGTAAGGCGGACCACGTGGGTCAAATCAGAAAAATCATGGCTGAGGGGCGGAGCTGACTGCTGTGCTCTGCAGAGCTGCTCCGGAGGGACTGACCTAAGGGGAAAACTGAGACTCAGAGCTGACTGTGGGCTATGGCTGGGGTTGCTGCCTTGGGAGATACTTCCAGTCTGACGGGAGAGTCTGTTGGAAAGCGCACTAGAGACAAACACTCGAGCTGCATTGCTCCCTCTCTGGCCCCTTCCCCACAGGCAGCAAAGAGGGCTGCCCTGGCCAGGTGAATACCTAAGGCCCCACTCCCTTACAATCCATCAGCTGCGCCAAGACCAAGAAATATGCCCAAATGAAAGAACACAGCAAAATCTCAGAACTAAGCAATGAGGAGATTGCCAACCTATCTGATGGAGAATTTAAAGCCCTGGTAATCAAAATGCTCACAGAACTGATGGAGGTTGGTCGAAAAATGAAAGAACAAATGAAAGATACCCAAAATGAAATAAAGCAAAATATTCAGGGAACCAACAGTGACAAGAAGGAAACCAGGATTCAAAGCGACAATTTGGAACAAAAGGAAGAAGTAAACATCCAACTGGATCAGAAGAAAGAAATAAGAATCCAAAAAAATGAAGAGAGGCTGAGGATTCTCTGGGACAACCTGAAGCGTTCCAATATCTGAATTATAGGGGTGCCAGAAGGAGAAGAACAAGAGCAAGAAATTCAAAACTTATTTGAACAAATAATGAAGGAAAACTTCCTCAATCTGGCAAAGGAAATAGACTTCTAGGAAGTCCAGGAAGCCCAGAGACTCCCAAAGAAGTTGGACCCAAAGAGGAACACACCAAGGCACATCATCATTAAGTTATCCAAAATTAAATATAAAGAGAGAATCCTAAAAGCAGCAAGAGAAAAGGAGACAATCACCTACAAAGGAGTTCCTATAAGGCTATCAGCTGATTTCTCAAAAGAAACCTTACAGGCAAGAAGGGGCTGGAAAGAAGTATCTGAAGTCATGAAAGGCAAGGACCTACATCCCAGATTGCTCTATCCAGTAAAGCTTTCGTTTAGAATGGAAGGGCAGGTAAAATGCTTCCCAGATAAGGTCAAGTTAAGGAGTTCATCATCACCAAGCCCTTATTATATGAAATGTTAAAGGGACTTATCTAAGAAAAAGAAGATAAAAATATGAACAATAAAATGACAACAAACTCAAAACTATCAACAAATGAACCTAAAGGAAAAGAAAAACAATAAAAACAAAAACTAAGCAAACAACCAGAACAGGAACAGAATGAGAGAAATGGACATCACACAGAGAGAGTTCAGTGAGGAGGGGAAGGGAGGAATAGGGGGGAGGAAGGTACAGGGAAGAAGAAGCGTAATTAGTAGGCATAAAATAGATGGGGAAAGATAAAAAATAGTATAGGAATCAGAGAACTCAAAGTACTTACATGTATAACCCATGGACATGAACTAAGGTGGGGGGAATGCTAGAGGGTTCGGGGGTCAGGTTGGAGGGGGGATAAAGGGAGGAAAATTGGGAAAACTATAATAGCATAATCAATAAAAATACTTAAAAATAAAATAAAATAAAATTCTGTCACTTCTTCAGAATTCAGATTAAATGCCAAATTTGCAAAAAAAAAAAAAATTCTATTGCAAGTTTATAATACAGAAATCTATGTAAATTATTTATAACTTGGTTATATCTATACTTTTGTTATTTTTTTAATCACTTTGCCATTATAGGATGTTTGGAAAATTATGGAAGTGCACAAAGAAGAAAACAAAATTAGCCTCAATCTCACCATCCTGAGATGGACCTACCTTGTCAACTTTTCAGAGAATATTCATCTGACACTTTTTCCTGTGCGGGTGTGTGTGCACACAATTAGAATGGTTTTAACATGGTAGGCTTTGCATGCGTCTTCAAAACAAATTTTTGTTTTCATATTCATTGAATTTTTCTCCAAGATGAAAAGAATGACTATTGTATTAGAGTCTGTGACTATTAGTGAAATATTAATATTAATAAAATAATATTCAGAGATTCTAATGAAAACATGGTTTTAATGACAGTCATTGAAAAGTGAAAACTCCATGATACATGTTTCAACAATGTTTTTCTTCATTTCTAAATTAAGTATATGACCACACAATCTGGGAGTTTTGAAGAAAAATAAAAATAAATTTTTAGTTAGGCCACAATAAAAAAACCAAGGAATTCAAGAGTAATATGTTGAGTTTTACACTACCATGTTTACTACTTCTCAGCAAACTGTTAAAAAAATCAAACTGTGACATTTCCAGAAGAATCCAGAACTTTAAATCCTCCTACTGTTTAATTTCACTGGCGTTTGAAGAACGCTGGAGGTCTTGCAAGAGAACCTGACCAGAGAGAGGAAACAGCCAACATCAGGGAATAGCCTGGGAAAAGGAAAACATGATTTCCCCTCTTGTACCAGAAAATACAGCTATTCAGCCAAGATCAGTCTTTTCTTGTGCCAAACCATTTATTGGGATATAAAAAGAAAATATTAAAACTTTATTTTTATTCTTTACTTAAAAATTACATTTTCTGTGTATGTCTTATATATTATATTGATTAATACAGTAGGATATTTGATTTATACTGTAAGATATATACATATTTTATAAATAAGTATATATATTGGGGTTAACTAAAATTTCAAGTGAATTTACAAAAAAAATAACATATTTTTTAAAACTGTTTTTTAAAAACCTTTTTCATCATAGGAGTATATAATCAAAACATTTAGAGATCACTGCTTACCTTCCCTCAAAATCATTTTTTTATTGGAGTGTTGCAAGAGTTTTTAAGTGGTGGAGAATTATATCCTCACTGGAAAATGCACTGTTTAAAATTACTTCTTAACATATGTCTTTTTGGTAGATAAACTAATTAATGAGTCAAGTCTGGCTAAGGAAGAGGACCCTCTGCAACCCCTTCCTCATGCTAACCGAGAAGGTACCTTCACTCACTCAGCATTAATGGGGCGCCTCTCCACACAGAGCGCTGTTCTGAGCACTGCGAGGAAACACAGGATTAAGAGTGGTCCAGATGAGAATCTACGATTCAAGTAAAAGTCAGGGGGAAACCCTTCATTCAAACTGGGGATATGGCAAGTTTCCAAGTAGAGGAGAGTCCCATAGGCCTGATACAGGGAGCTTCCCCACCCTGGGAGGAAACGAGCAGAGCCATGAACTATTTGGTCTGTTGGAGAAAAAAACAAATAGTTCCAAGAGGCAAGATGCCAGGGTACTCAGAGTGATAGAAAAAGCCATCGATTGGACTGGAACGGAGATTGTAATGTTCTAGGATATCATGCTAAAGAGTCTGAACAACAGCCTGAAGACCGTTGTTACCACCTGCACTGTTTTCTTTTTTTTTATTCTTTATTTTATTGATTATGCTATTACAGTTGTCCCATTTTCCCCCTTCACTCTCCTCCACCCTGCCCACCCCTCCCACCCACATTCCCCCCTTTAGTTCATGTCCACGTGTCATAAGTTCCACCCACACTTTTATACACAAAGAAAGTGAGACTCAGAGAGGTCAGGGATGGCATGGGTGGGCAGCAGAGCCAGCCTCTAATCCAGTGGTCTTTCCACTTCTAATTTGTAACTCTTAGAAATATAAAACAAAAATGCTGTGTAAAATGCTTTTCTAATAGAGGCAAGTTGAAACACCTAATAAGACAGTACTTGTATTGTGGGTCCTTTTAAATCCACATGTTTGAAAACTTGCTCAAGTGTGCATATCTTCCGCCATTAAAGTGTTGATGACAGAAACTGGGAGCTGTGTGCCTCCCCGCCCCCCGGGTCTGAATAGTGCCTGGACCATAGCAGGTGCCCAATAAACGCGAAGGAAATAAAACCTGTCCTATTTTCACTCTAGAGTAAACAAGTCCATTAAATTTGAGTTCAGTCGAGGAAGTCAGAGAATATGCACACAAATACATTGGAGATGAATTTATGTCCCTTAATTATGGATACAGAATTTTATTTATGAAAACTAGGATCTTTGAATTTCCAGCTGACAGCTACCTAATTATAGAATTAGAGCACAATGGTGGAAAGGACACAGGAGTCGGGAGTTAGGTTCGAGTACAGTCTTGGTTCTATGCTTTATTTAACCCCGAATAAGACTTTACTTAAACCTTGGATAATTTCTGTAAGTTTCAGTTTTCACATCTGTAACATGGAATATTAATACTACTTTGCAGGATTGTTGGAAGAATTAGAGATGTAAACTATGTTTAAAGTACCTGTCACATACTAGGCACTCAATCAATTGTTGCTATTATTATTATTTTCTATTTAAAAATTTTTAAAACTCTGTTATACTTCCTGACAAACAGTCCTTCTGTTGGATGGAATTCCAAGCTGGTGCCATCTGTGGATATGTCTATAGGCATATAATTTTCAACCTTTGTACATTAAACACAGAATAAGCCCGTAGGTATGGATAACTTCAGCTCAGTTGTTTCAGACCTAGGAAAATATCACCAATTATTTAATAACTGATGTCAAAATAGGGTTAAAACAACCTGCAGGAGAGTAGTGAAGTTGGGTTTAAATAAATCTGTTTGTTTATATTCAAATCCCTCTACTTTCTGATAGAATGAACAGTTTTATTAGAAAATAATCAGGAGAATGGTGGGGTGTGCAGGTGGCTCTGGCAGCTCGAGACAGAGTGCAAGTGGCAGAATCACCATGACTCTGGAGAGGTTCCTCAGGGTCTCCTCTGTCCCTCAGTCTGCAGCCCCAGTCGGTCGGAGAAGGAATATTGGAGTTACAGCAGTGACATTTAATAAGGAACTTGATCCTGCACAGAAACTCTGTGGACCAGAATGGAGAGTATAGAAGTAAGTGGCAGTCATCGGAGGACCAACTGATATTGGCCCGGAATACCAGCAAGAGTTGGAGAGGGAGCTTTTTAAGCTGAAGGAAATGTATGGGAAAGCAGACATGAATGCATCTCCTGACTTCACATTTGAAAATCCCAAATGTGAAGTCATTGGTAAACCCTGGTCCTGAAGAAATGTGAAATTTATCTGGTAATCTGCCCTAGGTAAATTTACAACTAACGGATCAGAAGTATCAGAATAAACACACCTTTCAACCACTTCAAATGTTCTTTAATTCTGATTCCAAAAAAATTATTTGGTGATGTTTGGGAAAAAGAAGAAAATAATCAGTGTGCAAATTTTTATTCCTACATAATCTCTCCACTTTCCCTACCTAGACCCTCTTAATCTCAATGGTTCTTCTGGGGTTCTTAACAGGTAACAATGGATTTTAAGAATAGTATTTACCACAGTCTTCATTCTGTGGGGAAATTGATTTGATGGGAACAATAGATGTGGAGTTCCAACTTGGGGCAATGTGGAGAATTTACAGAAAACATAGATAGCAAATTGAACAATATCTTTGGAGAACTTGTTCCCTGGCCAGAACAGACTAGCAGACTCATTCTTTTGCTCTGCACCTTATTTTGTTAGAGACCTAAATCTCAGTTATAAAATCAGCTGAGGCCTCTGCTATGCAACTTTGTGAAGCATATACTTATGAGCTTTACAAAGTTTCTATACCCTGGGAGCATCCTGCCCGTTCCCCACTCCCTCGGGAAGTTTTCATTAGAGGCTCGAGATGTGTAACTTAACAGGGTTCATGATCTTCATTCTGTTTTTCCTCTAAACAGGCCTCCTAAGAGTATTAATTTACACAGCCTGTTTCAGTAGAGACTTTAACACTAAAAATGACAAATTATTAGCTACCCAATTTTTGTCACTTATAAGCAAAGTCCCCGTGATCAAGTTCCCTTTCACCTGAGAAGTTCGCGTGAGATGAGTCCCAGCTTCTTTGCACTTAGCCAACGGAATTTCAGCACTCTGGAAATTCTGTGTGCAATTCTCAACCTGCAGGCGGACATCACCTTCTAACCTTCAACTCCCCTTTAAAAAAGACAAGTTTCATCCTGCCTGGTAGTAGACATTAGTTAAGTTCTAACAGCCCGATCTCTTTTTGCCTTTGTATCAGCAACACAATTTCCCCCAAATTGTTTGCTTTTCTAATAAAAATGATTTTTTTTAAAGGAAACATCTCCTATTGTAATGGGCCCTTACTTTGTAACAAGAGTCTTTACAGGGGCCTGTTTCTGAGCTTTGGCCAGTCTCCATCAAAGAAAAGCAGAGTGGGAGGACTTGGTGTCCTGTAGACCTCTGCGCCGCTTCCCAGCTGCAGTGGGACTGGCCACCCTAGGTCAAGGCATGGGCCCTGCAGAACTCTACATCACAGCCCTGATTCGAGCCCTGGAGAATGCGTGTGTCCACATAGCTCACATGGCCCCCTTTACATCTTCACTCAAATGCTACCGCCCTTAGGTGACGCCTTTCCTGACCACCCTTTCTAAAATTATACGCTTCCCACCCTGCTTCTCTGCTTTGTTTTTATCCAAAGCACTCATTACAATCTAAAGTACTATGCAGTTTGAAAACATATCCTATTATCTACCTGCTTTTTAAAACGCAAGCCCCATGATGGCAGGATCTTTTGCCCTTTTTGTTCATGCCAGTATTTCTGGCACCTAGAATACTACATGGTACATATTAAGCACTCAATGTACATTGGTTGAATAAATGAACACATGAATGAAGGACAGACTGAGGGCAGGCCTGGGGCCATTTACTGCCATTCCAGACTGCCCTCAGCCAACGACACCCAGCTCATCCTTTTCCAAGGGCCACATATTTCTTAATAATGGAATGGCACCTCTACAGATTCTGGCTGTAACCCCCAAAAGCCTGAAGTCTGCTGAATTATCTCTTCATTGGTTATTGACCTGGCCAGGTGTGCTTTAGGTATTCTATGGCTCTTTGTAAGCGTAAGCCGACTATTTCAAGCCTTACCCTCCTATGGGTACAAGTGAGATTATATTTACATTGAAATAGAAATCACAAGAGCTCTTAGCTTCCACTCACTTCCACCTCCTGTAATTGCAGGAACTCTCCACATCTTCCTCACCTTATTGCTGTTTGTTTCCTCCCATTTCAACTTTGCCAACACCCCCTCCCACCATCTCTGCTGCCAGTGCCCTCCGGAGAAAGGTCCCACCAGGCCCAGCACCTGCAACACCGGCAGTCTGCTCTTCTGAGCACACAGATTCTCTGCGGGCTCTGGGGAGTAAGGGCAGGAGGGCGAGCGGCTCTGTTTCTGCTCGACACTTTAGTGGCCACAGCTGCTTCTGGGCCTCAGTCTACCTGTGGTTCAGATTTGACAATTTATGGGCAAATCCTCAGGCTGGTGGGGAGTCAAGAACTTGGATCCTCTCCACCCCTTCCTTTTCCCTCTCTCCTTCCAGGTGCTCATGCCAAATAACACCCTTCAACTCATGCACCCGAGTTAGATGCCCCTGTGCAGACAGACATGACAGATGGGGCACCTGCAGTTGTCACCACGGTCTGGGGCCTCTAGTCTATGACCTTATAGGACACCTTGTAACCAACCTTTCCCCATTCTATTCAGAGGCCCTCATGGTGCCAGCCCTTCTCTGACTCTCAAGTGCACCCACGCTGCACCGGGAGCCAGCTCTAACTCTGCCCCCCCGGGACACAACAGCAGCCTCTCAGTGCTTTGGGGGCCGGTCTGCTGCACGCTTCCGCCCACGGACCCACTTCTTTCTTTCTTTATGCATCCGCTCCTTGAACGAAGCACAAGCCAGCACAGCCCTAATGGATTTAGGGCAAGTAGCCTCTTTGAAAATTAGTGTTCTTACACATCACAATGAAGAGTTTCCTGGTAGAAGAACCAATCCTCAAGTCATTCTCCCATGGTATCTTTCTTCACTTATAATATCCAATCGTCCTTTTCATATCCTTTCACGCATTTAGTTCTCCTCCCTTCACCCACACAAAACCTGTCGACGTATGACATTCTATACAGGCCTTGGGCTTCAAAATATGGATTTTAACAAAAAATATACACCCTTCACAAGGGAATATGCTCTCTCTAACACCTTTTAATGATTTGGTTGTAGCCGAGAGACGCCCATCAGATGTTAGCGGTGGAACTAGGAGGCATTGTTGTCTGAAGTGGTCGGTGTGTGGTGCCCACCTCTGAGTCATGAAGGTCAGTCATCCTGGAGTTACAGCCCTGAACAGGGGGTGCTCCGTAGCTGCTCCTGAGGCTCTGAGGGCTTGTAGCCGCCCCGGGACCCCTCTCCCTCTGCCAGTGTCACCGTGCTCTGTGTCTGCTGAGTCTCCTGCCACTTTGAGCCATTGCCCTGCTCACTTACCCCGCTTTGCTGTAGCTTTAGGACAAACAGAAATTTCCTGAGGTCTCCACGTGTGCTTCTCTTTTTAAATGGCTCAAAGCTGAAAAAAAAGAGAGAGAGAGAAAGAAACGTTGAAAATCAACTGTTTCTCAGAGGAGGAAGAAAATATGTAGGGTTTATCACTGCCAGGAAAAGTGGCACTAAACTTTCACCCAGAATTATATACTATCCCTTTCTAAGGGCTATTTTTAAACACCCGAGCTGGATCTCACAGAGCAATGAGATAGTCTGCCCAACCGGGGCTGCAGACCACTTCAAAATCTCTTATCCAGGAGCCTGCAGGCCCCAGGCCAGTTCCAGCTGCAAGTTCTTTGCTAGATAGTGGCCTGGTCTGCTGTCTCTCAGGCTCAGTTCGAAGTCCACAATTTTCATAAATAAATGTTTCTTGTGCAGAGGGTGTTTTAAGGTTACTACTCCCAGAGTCTGTTTTTCCAGAAAATGTGAACTGTTTTTATTATCAAATGTCTTTTAGCCTTGTGACCTGAAACAAGTATCACAAAGGTTTGAATGTCCTAAACTTAAAAACAAAATCCTGCATACTCCAGCATTTTAATAAGTGAAAATGTCAATTTGCAATTAAGGCTCAAATTTTCATTCACTAAGTGGCTGACACTGATTCTACTTGGAACCACTGCTGACTTATTTATCCTGGAATAAATGCAATGCCATTATGTCTTGGTGACAACAGAAATAAGCTTTGGCCAGGTCTGTGCATAGTTTGGGGATGAAGAAAATAAGTTCTGAAAGGCAATGGGCATTGCTGATTATAGATTTTTATTAGGAACAGATGTGGAGCTGGGGTTTTTAGTGGTAGACCAACTATTATTGAAACAAGCAGCTGACTAAGAACCATATAGCTTCTTTTTTTTTTTTTAGGAAAGAGAAATATTAACAAATCGAATTCATGACCTTTTTCTTTAAGAGATCACTCAGTCGTCAAAAACAAACTCTAAGATCTGTACTTCTGCGTGTTGAGCAGCGCACACACAGGGGACGCTGTGTGTGTTAGCGTGTCTTCAGGCTAAAGCAGGGGTTTAGAAAGTAATTATAACAATTGCTTTTACCACTGTGCTAAAGCTCCAGATCTCTCCACTTCAAATTTGTTAAGGTTCCCCCCTTCTGTTTCATCCTCTCTACTATCGTAATGCTAATGACCAGTTACAGATTGTGCTTTCTTTGTTCCAGAGCTCTTTTCCTCTTCCTTCAAGGGTAGTGTAAGCATGGTCCATGCTTGCCGTGCGTGCATTTTGGGCTGGGTCAGCTGAAGGGGAGGTGTTAGACGTTACTGATCATTTTCATCTCCCTCTACCACCCCCTTTTGCCCCAGTCATTTATTGAGACCCCTTCATTTAAGGATACTGCCCTGAGATTTCGAATGACACTTCCAATTGTCTACTATTGGCCAGGACTTATTCACATGGCCACACCTGTTGGGAACCGCCCTGCCTGGTATCAGAAGCTGTGACCCCCGCCTAGGCTAAGGCTGAGGGAATGACCTTGGAACCGTAAGCCAGCAAGGAGACAAAAACTTATCTCCCTGGCAGGAGCACCACTTCTGCTCCTTTTACTTCCACCTGCCTGAACCCCAATACTTGGTTGGTTAGCCAATGACAGGTAAGATTCCCCAAGGGGGAAATGACCTAAGACAGGCACAATCACTTGGGAGGCCCCCAAGGAAAGGCTTTGGGGGCTATGGCAAAAGGGGGTGATGGACCCTCACCCCTCAGCTTTGACAAAACCTGAGTGCTCATGGTCTGTGAGAAAATCTCCTTATCTCTTGGTTGCCATAGTTCCCTTGCCCCACCTAAGCCTGAAACAATGACTGAGGGTGGTACACCCCTGTGTTGAAAAGGGTGGGTTCCCTGGGTGATCAGGCCCAAGAAAGAATATGTAAAATCCTGTGAAACCTGCTTTGTTTAGAATGCTCTCGGTTGAATGAGAAGGGTCCAAGGAGGAAGTAAGTTTGTTCCTCAAAGTTTTATAGGTCTTTGACCCTGACTCAAAATAGGCCCTCGAGTTCCTTGTTATTGGATCCATACTTCCTGGCAATGAGTGATGAGCTTTACCTGACTTCTTGTTCAAATGAACCCAATAAAAAGCCTCTCCTGCGTGGGGATGGTGTGCCCTCCCCTAGAGAGGGTGGCCGTACCGTTTTTACTTCCCCACAGAACTCGGTTGTTTCTGTGTGTGTTTTTCTCATGTGTCGACGAGCAATCCCCAGCATTCTGTGGTCACTGCCGGTTGGTGGCCACGACATACACCTAGCTTCATAGGAGTCTGGGAAATGGAGAATTACTCTGAATGCCATGTGCCAAGTTCAAGAATCAGGGTTCAACTTTGTAAAAGAAGGGAAATCCATATTTTGAATAATAGTAGTCTGTACCACAGATTTGTGCCAATTTATACTCTTATCAAGTATGAGAGCTCCTTTTCCCCCATGTTTCCATTAAAATTTGGTATTCTCATACACTAATTTTTGTCAATCTCATAGATACTTGTTTATCTTTTAAAACATTTTTATATCCATGTCCTACTTCTATTCCCTTGCCCCCCAGCCAATCTAATATATTTAATACATACCTTTGTTTATATTGTGCTAATGAGTATTTTTCAATATGCACCTATTTTTAATTTTCTAATTTATAAAAGTTTGCATCATAGGTCTTTTTTCACTAAGCACTACGTTTGTAAGGTTCATTTGTGGTGCTGTTGTACACTATTCGACTGCCTCTGACTGACACATAATCATCTGTTACACTCACCATCTTCCTCGTCCATCCTTCCGACGGTGAGCACTCGGGTTGCTTTGAATTCCCCAACATCACTTACGTCTTAAAATGAGCCCATGGGATGAGTATCATTGTTCTGATTTGACAGATGAGAAAACTGAGGTTCAGAGAAGTTTAAAAATGTGCCCCAAGTCCAATAGCTAATGTACTCTACTACCCTAGGCTGATGGCCTCTAGAAAGAAAGAAAGGGTGCCAGAGAAAGTCCTCTTGTAAGTACAAAAGGTAAAATGTCTCTCTGGTATGATTTCAGAGGACGCAGGTAAGGTCTCTGGCTCTAAAGTGTCTCTTCCATTCAGCTCTCATGATGCCCTAAAGTTAAAAGCAGAGATTTTCTTTGATTTGATGATTCCTCTCTGATCAGACTCCAAATAGACTGTAAACCTCACTGGCTATTTACACCTTGTGATAAAGTACATTTTCAGTCGCTTTCTGGTGGTAAAGGATTAGGTGAGCTGTGCAGCTACTGAGGTGTGAGAGGGCAGTGTGTATCAGTGGGGACTGTATGAGTCTATGAAAACAGTGGCTCTGACAGGTGGCGGTTCCGAACAGTTTTCCACATAGTTCTCAAAGCATGGTCTCCAGCCATGGTAGCAGCATCACCTGGGAACTTGTTTCGGGTCCCAGAAGACATCCTGAAGCAGACACTCTGGAGGGGGAGCCCAGAAACCTGTGCTTAATGAACCTTCCAGGTGATTCCAATGCCCACCGGAGTCTGGGAACCATGAGGTTCTCCTCTCTTAACAGGAAGTCCAGGGCTAAGCAATCAGGATTGGCAGTGTGCTTCAGCGATGCCTCTGAGGACTCCTCTCCCCCAGTCTGACATATTCAGCGTATGGCTTTCATCTTCACAGGATGGCACGCGTTCACCCCAGGTAGGAAAAAAGGGCCCTGTAGAGTGCGTGGGGCCTGTATCGAGAAAGCAAAAGTCAGACATCCTCTGCTTATTTCTCCTTGACAGTCAGTATCACACAGCCGTGCTCAGGTGCTGCAGAGTCCGTCTGTGAGTGAGTACTGCACACACGGCCCTTGTTCCCAGGCCCCACATCGGGATTGCGTTAGTAAGAATGTGAGGGTTGCTGTTGTGGGTGGGCAGATCAGCGGGCTCTACTAATTGCACTTAAAAGCAGAGATAGGAGAAGCCAAAATAGAGCAGTAAGTGGTCATGAATGGACTTAGCCTGCTTCATAATGGTTCTGGAGGCTGGCCTTAATACGGGGAGAGAAGAGATCACCACTCTTTACGATTCCGGACACTCAGAGAGACTGCTGTTTCACCTGCGGGAACAGCAGTTGTTTGGATTTGTGGCCAGCAATTCCCCTTGGTCCTCAGGGATCAAGAGAAGGTCCATAATTCACAGTAACTAAATCTGAAACACTAGCCTCAGCGCTGAGAACATACTCTCTCCTGCAAAAACCACAGAAGCGATTAGTCGTGGGACAGAAACAGATTAAGAAGGGCTCCTTCGGATGAGTTTGTTTACATGAACTCCCCACAACCCAGGAGAAGGGATCATCATTTATTTTTGCCTCTTGGCCTTGGGCCTGTTTTTTTTTCCCTGAGTATCTCTGCCTGTTGGCTTAACTCTCCAGCTCAGGGAGTTTTTCACTTTCTACATGTACTTGGGAATAGGCTCCGGCTTGGAGAGAAAATAAATATCTTTATCTTAGTCCTCCAAAGGCCACCTTTTGAAAAGAAAAGCCAGACCTGCCCTGGCTCAAGCTTTGGGGGATTACGAAGTGCAAGAGGGACCCTTTACTCAGTAGCCCTTGAGCAAGCTCGCTGCCTTCAGCCTTCTGCCAGGGAGGGTGGGGCCACCACAGCTCACAGAGACCTTTCTTGTTTCTCAGCTCCAAGGAGTGGGTTGCGCCCATCAACACTACAGGTGGGTCCTACGAAATTGCCAAACAAGCAGCTGCACAGCCCAGGGACTTTGAGCTGTTTGCAGCTCTCCTCTCTTTGTACCCCTGCCAACTCACACACACCTGGGATTTTACCAGCTGCCTGCTCACTGCAGCCCCCTTTCCACCATGTGACCTAATCCTCGCTCCACCTGCTCCTCTCAGGGCAGCAGCCCCATCCCCACCTTGCCAAAATCAGGCCCGGGGAGGTTTAAACAAGAGCTACGTTGTTCATGCCTAACACAGCCAACTCCCACTAATTTCATGGCAAATTCTGAGGGATTAAGATTTACTGCAAAGAAAGGCTGGAGCTGACAATTAATCAGCTTGATCACTTGGGAATCAAATTGAATCGTACAGGAGACCTTGGCTCTGAAATGGAACCAATTTCTCTCTTTGGCATGATGTGCGTATTGGACTGAAAATACAAACATCGCTGTCCCCACCTTCCTTCTTTGCATACAGATGTTGGTTTGCAATTTTAAAACACAGCAAGGGCTGAGGCAAGTACTGCAGTCTGGGTGTTTCAAGTGATGCAGGGCTTCTATTTCATTCAGCAAAGAGTTACTTTGTCCGTGAAGTCTCTCAGGTGCTAGGGCAGTAACTCTGAATAACCTCTGATTGGTGTCTACAGGAAGGTCAAAATCCAGTCACGGACCTGGAAAGGCTATTCATACAAATTTGACCATCTAGCACCAGGAGTAGAAAAATCTACAGAAATGCTAATTCTGACTGGGGATTAACAGTGACTTCACAGAGGAAGTGGCATTTGAGCCTAGTTTTGAAAGATTTGATGGTAGTTTGTCCTTTCTCTCTTTGGCCAGACACAGTGAAATGACCTCCAGCCAGGACCTTTTCTTTAATTGTGCCTGACATTGGTCACACCGTTACTGCTCCTGACATTCTCTGCATGACTGCAGTCCAAGGCTACAGGCGGTAATCACCTTTGAAAACTGCCAACAAACATGAATAACTCTTCTGGTGCCAACTTTTCTCAAGGAAGTAATAAAGGTACTCTTGTGGCCAATGGCAGTAAGCATGAAAGTCTCTTTCTGGCTCCCTCACTGCCTTGTGACTTTGGACATAATATATCAATTCATTGCCTTTACAAACGTGGTTTCTTTACCATGGTTTTAATCAATCAACAAATGAGTTATAAGCACTTACTATGTGCTTGGTACTTATTCATTGCCATTTCTCTGAGTCACAAAAGTGCAGAAAAGATGAAAAATAGGGAATAGAAGGTAGGATAATGGCAACATATAAGTAAAGAAACAGCCTCGTGATCTTAAAACAGAGTGTCATTTTCAGAAATCACACGAGCGGCCAGTAAGTTTGTAGTTTTCCCAGTAGTTACAGTTTTCCTGTAGTTTAGAATTCTAATAAATTTTCTAGTACCTTTCAACACTGCCCCCTCCCCCACAAGGCACACACACACCACCACCTCTGTTCCTCTCTCTATCAGAGATCACTGGTTGTGTAGACTAGCAGGACCCCATGCTCTGCACCAATATATCTGGGTCTTTTTTTGGAAACACAGAGGATTATATTTCTTTAGCTCCTTGAGTTTAGGTATGGCCATATGTCTTGTTTTTACTAATGAAAAGTGAGTAGAAGCCCTGGCTGGTCTGGCTCAGTGGATTGAACACTGTCCTGGGAACCAAAAGGTCCCTGGTTCAATTCCCAGTCAGGGTGCATGCCTGGGTTGCAGGCCAGGTCCCCAGTAGGGGGCGGGCGAGAGGCAACCACACATTGGTGATTCTCTCCCTCCCTTCCCCTCTTTCTAAAAATAAATAAATAAAATCTAGAAAAGAAAAGTGAGTAGAAATGGCATCTCTGATCTGAGTTGAAGCCTCTCTTCACCAGTGCTCAGTTACACACCATACTCTGCCTCAGCTTCATGGAAGCATACTCCCATAAGGAGGTATCTTGCTGAACCATCTGAAGGAGGTCAGCTTCCCTAAAGAGTCACACCGAACTGCAGTGGCCTATATTTCAGGGAAAACCAGAAAACAACAACCTTCTTAATTTCTTTGAAAGCTGTTGAGATTTGGGGGTTGCATGTTACTGCAGTATGAGCTAGGCATCCCAACTAATGCAAACACTGGTTAACCATCGTTAACTGTTAACGTGCAAGAGACCGGAGTAGGTAAGATCATACCCACCCTGGGTAAGACTGGCAAACAGGAGTCATCTCAAGGTATTTCCGTGCATATTTCTAAGGCCCTTTACATACAGGCCTGCAACAATCACTTAAATTATCTCATTCAATTCTCACAACAGCACAATGTGATAGCTAACTCACATCCCACAGATGAGAGTACAGCGTTCCAGCAACTTGCCCAGGATCACAAAACGTTGGCCGGTGTGACGCCGAAGCCCAGGTTCTTTCTTGTCTTCTCTCTGCCTCGCAGGATGCGTATCTAGTTGGCCCCTTCTGGTTGTATTTCCACACACTCACTAAAGCTAATGCCCACGCGGACCAGGTAATTAGCTCCCCTTTGTTTCAGTGCTTTCTGCCCTCATTCCCACCTGAATTCTGAATTACGTATCTAATAACATCGGTGTCAAAGAAACCAGATAGAAAAACGTGGACTGAATAGAGCAAATGTATCCCAACATTTGGAAAATCGAACCAGATAATTGGCCAACAGAGTCATCATTATGTGTAAAAACCAAGCAAGACTTTTATGGAATACATAGACTAAACAAACAAAAACCCCAGAATTTCTAAAACTCTAAGAAGGTTGTCCATTCTTCCCTTTTCCTAGAAAAGGGGGTTGTAACTAAACCAAGATAAGTGTTGATCTGTCCTCTTACTTCATGATCTCCAATAAAGTTTCCATAATTTATTTAATGTCACAATTTGTTTTGCTTGTACCCCTAACTATGGTTAAACTCCCCACACATGCATGTGACCTCGCAGTCCAGCATCAGGTTCTACACAGGACAATGCAGCTGTATGAGAGTAGGGACCGTGATGGTCTTGTCCGTTGATGGGTCTCTGTGCTGACTACAAGGGTGGAAGGCAGTAAGCTGTCAGAGGCACTTGTTACATAGGTAAAGTTAAAGAACTGTTGACTACTGACAGAGATTACAAAACAAAAACAAATAACTATGATTTTACAAAACTAAAAGACTTGCTGCCCTGGCTGCGTAGCTCAGTTGGTTAGAGCCTCTTCCTGATATGCCAAGGTTGCAGGTTCGATCCCCAGTCAGAGCATATGCAAGAAGCAGCCAATGAATGCATAAATAAGTGGAACAACAAATTCATTCTCTTTCTCTCCCATACCCCTCTCCCATCACTTCCTTGAAAAAGTCAATAAATTTTTAAAAGGAAAGAAAGACTTGCTTTAGCCAAACACATGAAGGATTGCCACCTAAGATCTGGTTGTGCGACCATAACTAGGTTGCACAGGTTTGTCTGAAGTCTAAATTCAAAAGTGGAAAATGACTCCTTCCTGTACATTTAAGCGAAACCTTAGATTTTTCTGTTTGTGCATCTAAAATATTAATAAGAATTCTAATACTGTTTCTAATATATTCCTTTGGTGAAGGAAGAAATTTAAATTGGGAGCTTTTGGAGAATTTTGATTGGGGTATACCAGCATCTGGACTTGGCTTTTGCAAGTGGAAGCAAAAGCTCAGCTGAACGAGCAGTGGACATGCTCTGCAAAGCGAGAAGCCAGTGTGGCAAGGGGCTGCTTGAGGAGGCACACGTTCCTCTTCGAAGGTAATCACCTGGCTCAACAACATCCCCAGCCCTCCCGCCCCGGGCAGCTGGTCTGCTAGAAGTATCTTTGCTTTAAAAAATGAACAGCTCTTTATTTAGTAAGCCTAATTTCAATGTGTGTAGCATCATTTCATAGTGAAGGTAAAAGATAAGTTACCAGAGAGATTTAATCAAGTATAATATATACGAGTCTATGTGGTAGAGATTAGAAAGATGTAAGATATATCATACACATATACACATATGTCATGAGAGTTCAGCTCTAGAAATATGACTGCTTTCTTTTGTGTTATTAAGTCAGCTCCAAACCCATAGCTTAATTTCCTCCCCTTTCTGCAGTTAGTTGTTAGCATGTGTGTAGGGTTTTTTTTAAATGACTTTATTTTATTTTTAGAGAGGAGAAAGGAGGGAGAAAGGGAGAGAAACATCAATGTGTGGTTACCTCTCACATGCCCCTTTCTGGGGACCTGGCCCACAGCCCAGGCATGTGCCCTGACTGGGAATTGAACCAGCGACCCTTTTGTTTGCAGGCCTGCGCTCAATCCACTGTGCCACAGCAGCCAGGGCAGCATGTGTGTAGTTTTAAGGAGAGATTTAAATAAATGCTTTGTCCGCTACAGCAGGGGTGTCAAACTCATTTTCACTGGGGGCCACATCAGCCTTGTGGTTGCCTTCAAAGGGCCAAATGTAATTTTAGGACTGTGTAAATGTAACTACTCCTTAAGTACTGGCAAGAAGCTCGGTGCTGCTGCCAGGTAGAAAGAACGTGCTGGGCCAGCTAAAACACGGTGGAGGGCTAGATTTGGCCCGCAGGCCTTGTGTTTGCCACCTGTGCACTAGAGTGATAAAGACTGGAATGGCGGTCAGGGGCATGTATGTCTAACCGCCTTGTGAGCTCCTAGCAGGCGGAGTCCACATCAGACCAGTTTTTAAGGATCATTATAGCACTTGGTCTTGCATTACACAGTCAGGGCCTGTCAAGTGAGCTAAGTATATACTTGTATCGTACAATAAGGTTAAGTTTATATTTGTGCAAACTCTACAACAAATACGTTGCTGGCTTTTTTTCTTTATTAAAGACTTTTTAGAGCAGTTTTAGGTTCACAGTAAAATTGAGAGCAAGGTACAGAGAGTTCTTCATACACCCGTGCCCCCACACCAGCAGAGCCTCCCCCATTACCAGCATCGGCCACCACAGCGGCACATGTATTACAACTGACGAGCCCGCACTGACACATCATAGTCACCCACCGTCCAGCGTTTACCTCAGGGGTCACTGCTGGTGCACATTCTGTGGGTTTGGGCTGCCAGCTTTTTGATAGTGGAAACTTGTTGATTTTGCTTTTAAATTTTACTGGGTTTGGTTTTAGATTCATTATGAAAAATGCTTAATTTTTACATTTTTAAAATTTCAAAATAATCACAAATTTACAGAAAAATTAGAGCTACAGTACAAATAACTTTTCTGAACCATTTGAGGGTAAGTGCTGCCCCAATGCCCCATCACCCTGAAATCTTTAGTGTTGATTCTCTGTGCAACCCCAGTTCCACCATCAAAGTCGGGAAATTAACAGGGGTGCACTGCTGCCCTCTACTCCTCAGAGCCTATTGAGGATTCTCCTATTTTCTCCTCAGTGTCTCAACTTTGCAGCAAAAGGATCCAGTCTGTAGTCACACCTTGCATTTCATTATCACCCATCTTCCCTTTTCTTCTGTTGGAAAGGGCTCTTCAATCTTTCTTTGGTTTGCATGAGCCTGACACACTTTGAAGTGTACAGGGCAGTTCCTTTGCAGAATATGCTTCCATTTGGATTTACTGCTACTCTCTCCCGATTTGATTCAGGTTCTAAATCTTTGGCAAGAATAACGCAGAAGTGGTACTCCATTCTCTCTGCGTCCGGATGCGTGGCGCTCCATGTCAGTCTGTCCCTCACAGGCGCTGTCCAGTTCGGTTGCTTAAGGTCATGTTCACCAGGCTTCTCCACGGCAGAGCTACTATTTTTTCCCTTTCTAATGAATAAAAACTCTGTGGGGAGATATTTTGTTCTATGTCAATATCTCATTCCTCACCCCAGTTTTACTTTATTAAAATGTAAGTTTTCATAGGTCCCTATTTTATTTGCTCTGTTAAATCTATTTGTATAATTATTTCTCTTAACGCTGAAATTGTCCTGCATTTGGCAGTAGGAGCTCATTCAAACATGATTCTGTGCTTTTTTACACGACTCCATCATTCCTTGGGCACTTCCTTGGTTTCTGGCTCAAAAATGTGTTTCAGGCTCACCTTGTACTTCATTCACCTGCCCACCCCTGGCATTAGCCATTTCTCCAAGAAACCCTGGTTCCGTTTAGTGGGGAAGCCAATACCCTTCCCTGCGTGTGTTCACTCTGCCAGAAGGGCTGCTCCCAACCCCTCTCAGTGAACAGAGCGAGTCAATCCAGGTGCAGATCCACCTGTGTACACATACACTTATATTATTTGTATTATATATCTATATTTATTTCTATATCTATATATTGCAAACCATGAGTTCAAACTAATTTCTCCACTTCCAGTCCAATCCTACCGGTTCATTCTAGTTTTCTCCCATTGTGTAGTTGTAATTTGTACCTCCTTTCTTCAGTAGTGAAAAATGTATAAACTGTAAACTGAACTGTGTCCCCCACCCTACAACTCATATGGCAAAGCCCTGTCCCCCAGTGGGACGGTATTTGGAGATGGGCCCTTGGGAGGTGACCAGATTTAGGTGAGGTCATGAGGGCGGGACCCCTATGGTGGGGTCCTTGCCTGAGGAGCCCAGAGCCCTCTGCCCGTGCAGACATCGCAACTGGCTGCAGGAGGGCCAGGCAGAGTCCCCAGCAGAACTGGACCGTGCTGACATGCTGATCTCAGGCCTCTGGTTCCAGCCTCTAGACCATGAACATATAACATCCTGTTGTTTCAGCTACCCAGTCTATGGTATTTGGTTATGACAGCTTAAGCCAACTAATAAACACGGTTTCCATTACTCTTAATATACTTATTTAACTGACCAGTTTCCCTTGTTTAGGTTCCAACCCTCCACCCTGGGTTGCCCTTCCATGGGGACACCCTCCTCACCTTACTTGGGCCCTGGTTTCCCATTCTAGGCTACCATGTCTCACTCCTTCCCTCCACTGTGAAATGCTACTTCACTCTGCTTCACCTAATGTCTTTGGGACAGAATTATTCAGGAAGAGAAGGGAATACATGTTGTTTAGTTCCCTACAATATCACTTGGTCATTTGGAGAGGTGAGTTTCATCAAACACAAGTCTGAAAGTTCATTATCATCACATATTTGAAGCTGGAAGGAACATTAAAGGTAATCTAATTTAACTATCTTATTTTTTTTTAGTAACTATTCAATTTCTAGGAGTAATTTTCCTACTTAGAGTAAAGAAATTGAGTCTTGTAAAAAAAAAAAAGACTCTTCCATTAATGGAACTATGATTATAAAGAAGCTTCTGGAATTGAAACCACTGCTTTATAGAAACTTCTTTTTATTTATAGAAGCTCCATGGTTACCTGAAATGATGGAAGAACTAATGCTGCCTAGCAGTTTTAAGTAACTAATGGCTACTTATGTCATTTCTTCATTTCATCCAATGGAATTCTCCTGCCCCTCCTTTGATTTCCAGCAGAGGGACTTGGAGAAACAAACGAACTGCATTATGGCTCAAAACTTTGCTTTGTGAAGAAGCTAAACCAGGAAGGGGCACGAGTGTTATTCTTCAAACTAACACTGGACTAAGAGAAACTGAATTAATTTGATTATTACCCCCAAACACACACACACACCCCCCAAAACACGATGTGTGACGTAACAAGTGTAAAGGCATCTATAGGAGACCATGGAACCGGTCACTACAATGAGAGTGCCCAGAGGGTCTAGGCTGCACAGCAATCACACAGAAGTGTCTTACTGGGGAATTGTGAGGGACGGGCTATAGGAGAGGCTACAGGCAAGTGTGTGCCTTTAAAGATGAAGCCGATTTAGGGGTGGGGTGGCAGAGACAGAGGTAAACCCAGGATGCAGAGAAAAGCAACAAAGGGACCAATGCCTTCAGGAGCCCGATTTGACTGGGGAACAGAGGAACTTATGAAAGTGCAGTCAGAACAGAGCCTGCCTGGAGAAAATGAATGGGGTTCTGACGCTCCAGCTCCACAAAGTCTTTTAGATGATGCATTTCAGATAGCATTGAGATCAACTGCAAATATAATAGAAAACCCAATGACAGTGGCTTAAAGTAACAGGGATGGATTTTTCTTATTAGAGGCTTCAAGGTTAGAGGTTGGCAGTGGCTCAAGAGCTCAAAAATGTAGGATCAATGTCTCTGGGATTCTCTGGGCCTCTCATTCGTGGTTCCCAGATGGTTCTTAGAGCTCCAAGCATCACCTTTGCATTTAAGACAGGAAGAAAGGAGAAGTGTGTCCCGAGATGTATTTGTCATGCTTTATCAGAGAAACAAAAGCTTATCCAGACCCCTGCTCCATCACCACCCTTAGCAGATCCACTGAGCACCGGCCTGAATTTCCACATCATCCCTCCTATCTGCAAAGGAAGCTGGAAAGTGAATAGTTAACTTTCCCAGCCTCTCTGGCGGAGGCAGGAAGGGAAAAAGTGATTAGGAATGGGTGTAAATCAATCTACTTGTCTGCCACAGAAGACTGATTATTTTCCATTTATCATTTAGAATACAAAGGAAGTATCAGCTGGAGATAGAAAACAAATTTTTAACCCTCACCTGAGGATATTTTTATTGATTTGAGAGAGAGAGAAAGAGAGGGAGACATCGATGTGAGAGAAACATTTACCGGGTACCTCCCACACGTGCCCTGACTAGTTGTCAAACCCACAATGTGGGTTTGTGCCCTGACCTGGGATTGAACCGTCAACATTTTGGTGCACGGGACAACACTCCAACCAACTGAGCAGCCCAGCCTGGGCTACAAGAACATTGTAACTGTCCAGTCAAGCTACCGGGGCAGACAGGGATGCCTCTGTCCTCGAAGATCTTCAAGCTGAGAAACATTCAATATTATGTGTCATAGAAGATTTAGACGTTCAGCTGCCTGAAGCCTGGGACGGGTGTTTTTGTTAGGTCTATTGTTATTTTATTCACTGTTTCAAAGCTATGCATCCCCTACCTCTTAAAGCACCATGAAATACAAACAACACAAGGGGGTTACCCTTCTCCGACAGTCCTTCTCTGCTTCCATCTACTTCACTGGAGAAATTCCAATGGCACTTTGCTTTTAGAGGCTCTAAGGGTAATACTGTTCTTATTATTCAAGACCAGTTTCAGGTATGTCAAGAAAAAAAAAAACAACTGGATAAATGAGGTATAAGTAAAAGATCAGGAAATCAAGATTTGTTTAGTTTACCAAAATGCATTTGGATAAAGCTAAAAATTGATCTAAGACCCTATTAGGTGGATGTGAAGTAATTACTCGAATACGATGTGGGCATTTTACAGCAGAGTCACAAAACTTTCCTAGACATAATATTATACAAGATCATGTGTTATGCTTACTTCTTAAGTAAACACATTTGTAAATTACTTGGCAAACGTGCAGAGAGCCGAGGGTTTATTTCTGCTTCACATTACACTGTAGTCTTGGCTGCACCAGGTTCCATAATGGCAACAACTAACCTTTTCCAGACAATCGTTCATGCCCTGGGGCAGAAAAGACAATGTAGCATTGTGACCTTACACAAGATTTGCAAGTGTGATGCAATTTTGATGTACCAGGGGTCTGAACTTCACAAACCCACCAGAGATTCTGGCTAGCCTACACCCGTCAGCCGGAAAGCATGAGGAAGACTGGGGTAAAGTCCCTTTTCCTAACTTAAAGATGATCTAAAAGATACTTTCTCCCCCTCTGGTCTTTTAAATGACCAGAAGGAGAATTGGGATTGGTTTCACAATAATGAAACAAATCATCTCTTTCTTACGCATTTGTTTTTATTACAACACTAGGTTAGTTCAGGGAAACTTACTTGCTTCTAGTGCTTCTGTAGAGTTTCAATGGCTGAAGCTTCGTGTTTTCACTGTGCACCAGGCTCTATGTGAGGTGCTCTCTAAGTTTTCTCAGATTCATGTCATCCATTCAACAGATTTTTACAGAACATCTGCTTATGAGCTGGTATTTGAAGTCTTAGAGATATAAGCTATTGTGAACCCTCACAACATTACAAAGTAGCTGTTATTATCTACATTGTGAAAACTGAGAAACTAAGGCCCAGAGAAATCAACAATTTCTCAAGGTCACACAGACAGTCTGTGGCAGGCTGGGTTGAATGCCAGGTCTTTTTCACTCCATGTTCCACATTTTTTACCCAGTATCTTGCTGATAGCACTTCCTGCTATCAGCTAGCCTTATTGTAAAGTCCCATCATAGTAAATGCATGAAATCTTTTTTGAGACTACAATTCTTGATCCTTTACAATTACTTTGGCAAAACAGTTAATGCTGATAGTGTGAGAATTAAAATAGTACTGTGCCTTTGTTAACTTTGTATAAAAGTTCAGTTGGTTCGTTCCTCCCTGAACCTTTCATCTTCAAAATTTGATTTCAGAAACCTTTAAGTTGTAAGAATGCTAACCTATACTTCCACCAAGTGTCCCACAGGCGAGCCCGAGACTGGGAGTCAGATGGGTCCTGGGGGCATGTCCACAGGGCAGTGAGGAAACAGCCCTATGTCTGCAAGCAGGAGCAGAGTTCCTGATCTGCTTGCTCCTCGTCTGCATAACCTCAGACTGGGTTAAATTCTGTGTGCTCCAAGTTCAGGGGTGTGAGAAACAAATGAGACAACTTAATATGAGAGTGGTTTAAAATTGGAAAGTAATATGCAAAGCAAAGCAAAGCAAAACCGGAAGGACTGAAAATTAAAGGCAGCATGAAAGAATACCTCAGCTCAACCATACAAAACTTCTCATAAAACATAATTTAATAAAAGACTCCAGGGAAGGATAATGAAATTAAGCACTGTCTGTCACAGACCTTTCGTACCGGTGTCTGGGGCATGAGATTCTGAGGAGTGTTCCTTCTTCTTGAGCATAAACACAGCCATGGTCAAGAGTGGATCCTTCTTGCCTCACCAATTTTCTAAAACCCAAGTATGGCAATTTAGCAGAGAAAGTTATCTGGTAGGACATCGATCAGAGCTTCTGAGTGGAAAGTTCACAGTGGATTGGAGGAAAGTGGGGGCGCGGGCAGCCAACTGCTGTTTGGTTGGCAAACCCCACACGAACCACCTCCATGCGCCACAGCAGGTGTTGAAGTCCAGAGGCCCAGAGAGGCTGGCAGGAAGGAAAGGGGACCAGGACAGCTGGTGTCACCCTAAAGCCCTAGTGAAATGGTGGCAAGAACTCTCTGATCCACTTCTCTAGCACACAGGCAGGGCACATCCCGGCCCCTTCTCTCACCTCCCCAAAGCACTTCTCCACGATCTGGCCTTTATTGCTTTGCCTCAGCAGTCTACTACTCCATGTTGCCAACCAGCTCGTTGGTCTCCAGGTTTTACGCTGCCATTGCTAATTTTCTTCTAACTCCCACTTGGAGAGATCGGCCCTCAGTCAAAAGCACACAGTGTCTCCTGGAGACTGCTCTAGAAAGATAGAGCTGTGTCCTGCCAGGAGGGAGGTGAGAGGAACTGGGCTTCTCTTCTCACCAGCTAGACATCTTAGTCAAGGCCTTCTCCTTCCCCGAGCCTCAGTTTTGATATATGGAAAAGTGGGAGTTACCCTTGCTTGTTTTTTCCACACAAATCAAATGAGATGTTTGTGGAAATGCTTAAAAACACTCTACAAATATAAACAGTCCATTCTTCCCCCAATGATCCTATGACAAGAGTAGTCATTCAGCGAATGATTATGGAATACCTGTGATGGCCCCACGGGGCTGGGCCCTGGAGATACAACAATAAACCTGGCCTGTTCCCTGCGTGCAGGCAGCTCACCTGGGGGTGGGGCACAGCACACAAATATGCAGTTAAAATATACTTTGCCAAATCTCCTAAGTGAACATCAGAAACGCGCCCAGGTCAGACTGGAGGGTTTTGCAAGGAGAGGGATAGCAGAGGAGCTAAATCTGGAAGGATGACAGGAGCATTCACTAGGAAACGGAGGGGTAAAGGTCATTCCAGGATATAAAAACTAGAAAAATGAGAGTAGGAGAGTGTAGCCAGTATGTCAGTAAGCTGGAGCTGGTGGTGAAGAGAGCAGGGGGAGCCGGCACAGGAGGCTCAGGAAGAAGGCACATCTTGGATGGTACGCCGTCCGCGCATGATGGGTATCTGTGTACAGGGCTCTCGAATGCCAGGTGCTTTTCAAGTACATCCCCCATATTCACACTCTCATTCTCCCAAGAACCCAGGTATCAGTCCTGTTACTACCCATTGTTACTACCCATTGCTTAAGGAAGAGGAGCCGAGTGACTGTCCCGCGGTCGTACAACCGGATGCCTGCCAGGAGTGGGGTCTTGCCCTGGGACCATTGAGAAGCCGTAAGAGGTTTGCAGCAGGTTTTGCAGGGCGGCTTCAGCTTTGCTTCTGTGTACTCTAGTGCCTGTCTCCAGGCTTTTAGATAATTTTCTGACAGTCTGCATACTGGTAAAGTGTATGTCAGTTTCTCATGTGGAAGTTTATGTTGTTTGCTTACATACTTCATGATCAGCTACCTTTTGGGTTCATCAATATAGTCATCCAGTAATTGAAGTCTTTGGGATAAAATAGATTATAAATGGAAATTTATACTTAATGATCAATTAGCTTGGCTAATTTTGCTTATTCTGTTTTTCCTTAATCTTTTGTGAGGGAAGATAGAAGAATCAGTGGGCTTGAAAAATACAGAAACTTGTAAATAAGACACAATATACACAAAAAGCCTTAAGCTATTTGGACTCCTGTTTTAGTAAGTTCATTTCTAAGAATTTATCCTAAGCAGATCGTCAAACATACTAAGTTACACATACAAAAACGGTGATGTCCACCTGATGCTTGGGCGCCATATGATCTTTCTAAATAAATTAAGTCTGGTTAATGACTATCATCTAGGGTTAGTGGGAAGCTTGATCGTTTTTCTGCGTTCTTGTTTTCCTCTTCCATCCCTTGGGACTGTGGGGAATCCTTGGGCTTAAGCAGTACGAGAGTTTAGGAAGGGTGGTTCCTGGGAGTTTCACTCTCTAGACTTGATATGTGTTGTAAAGGCTAGCACCCCTGCTGGTGTTATCAAACCATCTGGACCAAACTCAGCCACGGAATGTGGAGTGGGACATTCCAAATTTTGACTCCTCCAGGATGCCACCCCCAACTCCTGAGTATTTCTTCCCTCCTGAGAAACCCTAACCTCGCCCCTCGTGTGGGACTATCTCACCCTTCTGCTACACTGGCCCTTTTCCTGCCTGACTCTGGAAGTCCAAAGCCTTTAACCCTTCCCTGTGTAGAACTCCCAGCTGACTCACCTCCCGGAGCACACAAACCAGGGCCTGTCGACTGCCCCGGGACCCAGTCCAGATGGCCTGGGCTCAGAGTCCCGTGAGGGTCCTTGGGAAGAGAAAGAAAGAAAGACCTGTTATTTTATAATGAACCCACAGCCTAGGAAACAGGCCAAGTTTATTCTCAATGTATTCTGTCACGTTAACTTTTTAATGTCAGTCAATTACACCTAGAATAGTAAAAAACTGGAGAAACTGAAATATCCCTCTAACGGGGTTATATATTGAAATAATATACAGCAATTAAAGGGCTCTGTTTTTAAAAACTGTTTCAGTGATTTGGAAACACACTTTTGATATACTTACTGTTGAAAAGGTTGCAAAGCAGAATATGCAATTTAAGTCCACTCTTTAGAATTTATTTACACACACACACACACGTGAGATTATAGAATAGAAAAATCAGTGCTTGTCACAAGAGTAGTGGGATTATGATTGAGGTTTATTTTCCTTTTTATGCTTCTGTGCATTTTCCCAATTTCCCCCCACACATTTGCATTACTTTTGTAACAATACTCAGGGCACAGTGCCATGATGGTGTGTGTGTGTGTGTGTGTGTGTGTGTGTGTGTGTGTGTGTCTGTGCGTGCATGCATGTAGTATTAGCCCTTTTTCTGAAGGGAACACACTGAGGTGAAGTACAATCTGTGTCTGGACAGACTTATTGTCTGGGAATAAGAAGCTAACCTTAAAAGGGAGTGATGATGTGGGAAGCAGCACAGAACACACAGAAGGGGTAAGACAAAACCTACACATTTATCAGGGCCACCACACTACAGTAAGTTTTTAAGTTCTTTTTGGTTCTTCTTTCAAGATCTAATAAAAGACAAAAATAAATATTTTATTTGGGCCAACATCAGTTCTTAGGCAACATGCAACTTTTAGAAATAGGCCTGTTATTTTTGTCCTGTGTTGGACCGTGAATCTTCTGTGAGTTCACTGTGTGACCGGGAGCAGCTCAAACTCTCTCTGGAGGTCAGTTTCTTCTCCAGCACCCACTACACACCAGCCAGGCTCCTGAGTCTTTTGCAAAGATTAAGTAAGTTAATCCTCATTCCTACCCTATGAGGAGGGATAAGCCTGCCCTCCTCATGTATGAGAAATCTGAGAGACAAAGGGGGTTAAAACCTCATCAAAGGCCACACAGACAGTGAGCAACAAACTCGGGATTCAAACCTCGGACTTTTCATGCCGGACTGAGCGACGCTGATGGGCCTGTTGTTTCTCCTGTGGGAATCGCCTGCACGGCCCCGGGCACATCCCCTCTCCACACTGTCTCAGTCTTTTTTTGTCCTTTCCATGTTCTTTGGGTCGCCCAATTGAGAAAATTGTCATATTTATTCCAGAATTTATTTTATGAAACAATGATTCTCCTTCCATTGGGTATCAATTTTTGAAGTTCTCTGTTTTACACTCACCTATTTCAGTACTGATTGTCGAATTCAGTGCAGGGAAAGAGATAGCTTTCAGGTAGCTCAGTAAAATAGTCCTGTGGGTTCCTATCCTTCAGTGTGGCGATCCTAACCATCTCCCACCTAATTCCATCAGATGCTGGCTTTCTAGCTAGGTTAAGTACAAAAACCAGTTTACCTGTTTGATATGCCAGGACAGGGAGAGAGCAAGAGCGAGAGAGTTAATTTCACTTTTTACATACAGATCATAAAGAGTATATAGATTGCAAGAGTATAAATGGAGGACTCCATACATACCATATTTCTAAATATTTAAAAAGTACAAATCAAGCCAACATGATGTCGAATACAATAAATTCTATTCTCTTACCTTGATAACTATACCTTCCTAAGACCAGAATTAAACTTAGGATTCTCCCCTCGCAGAATGTGGCAATAGTGTGGACAGGTGCCTCTGGCCTGACCCCCTCCTCTGCCCACTCCCAGCTCTTTCTTGCATTAGGAACAGCTTCTCCCACGCAGGCGGATACTCCCACCCACCTGACACTGTTCCCCAACAGCCTCCTCCGGCCACCTCTCAGGCCTAGGAGGGTGTACCCTGGCAGCACCATTCACTTTCAGCCTTGTAGACCCCAGAGAGGCTGGGACATGTGTGGGGGAATACAGGCCTCCCGAGTCTGGGCACCAGGAGCATGCTCTGGGAGCAGGGTGAGGCACAGGCTCTGGATGGATGTGCCCCCTCGACCCTTGACTTCATGTGCCATGGGGAGGGCTGTGACAGGGAATGACAGTGGAGGGGCAGAGCAGGGGCCTCTGAAACACAGCTCTCAAAAAGGGGCCCCTCTCACTGAAAACTCTATTTCTCTGCAACGATTTCTGGGATAAAAAGGGTTAGGAGACAATGTGGTAGAAATTAATCCTCTATGAAGCTACCCTTTGGCTCTCCTAAAAGGAATAACCCTCCTTCTCCCCTTTTGTAAAAATCAAACTAAACCTATGCTTATACCTATTCTGCAATTGATTTTGGACTATAGAATTCTGAGAGAATGAGGGTAGTCTCATGGGGACACTGGAGGGAAACCAGGAGCACCCATAGAGAAGAGCTTGATCACTCACTGATTCTACTGGTCCCTTCTGCTCCATCCCAAGCTGGAAACTGAGGGCATTTTTAGACCTTAGGAAAAGGAGGAACTTTAATGGGAGGTTCATCAAGATAAGCAAATTTGGACATAGGAAGAGAGGGTGGTCTGCTAGGATCCATTACATGGCCCCACCAGATGGAGCACCAGTTGAATTCTCTGATGATGACACCTTCTGTTGACAGGATAATATGAAGATGACACTAATATACTAGGGGGGCGACCCAAAACACCTAGAATTTATGTATA
The DNA here is from genome assembly GCA_004024845.1 of Tonatia bakeri. Lineage (NCBI taxonomy): Eukaryota > Metazoa > Chordata > Mammalia > Chiroptera > Phyllostomidae > Tonatia > Tonatia bakeri. Next base: position 30,307 of record PVIA01003068.1, on the reverse strand, counting down.
AAAATTGCATATTTATTCTTACATGTTTAAACTTAAGTCACTTTCAAAGTACTCTCTACTTGATGCAACACACCTATTGAGATGTTTTTTACACTGCTCAATTTTTTAATTTGTTGATTTTAATGCCTTTTAGGGCTTCTGCTATTGTTTCACCTCCTTCACATTGACAAAATGCTTGCCTTTGAATTTCATCTGAGGAACAAAAAAAGTTCCTTGGGGTGAGATCAGGTAAATAGGGAAGGTGGGGCATGGGGGTCACACCATTTTTGGTCAAAAACTGCTGAACACTCAGTGTGGTGTGAGCAGGTGCGCTCATAAATCACCCATCATGAAATGGGCAAACATGTTTAGTCTTCAAAAAAATACTTCACTGAAGGCAAGCACAGCCTCTCACAACAATGCCAGCTGGTACACTGATACACATGAGTTCCTAGAACACTCACCTAGCAAGGGAAGCCTGTACTACAAGGGGTCTGCCCTCCAGAAGATAATTCCAGTTTTATTTAGGTCCCCCTCATATAATGAGTACCAAGTAGGTGCCAGGCACTGTGCTAAATATGTTGATATATCAGTGTCATATAATTCTGTGTATTACATAGCATACATCTTATTTATAAACAATTTATATACAATTATTTAACATGCAATTTATTTATATACAATTGTATATTGTAAATATATATTATATACCACACATTTTATTTATATACAATTTTATACATACTATATAATGTATATAAATGTAATTCAATACAGCAATTCTTGAAGAAATGAAGCTTCAAAGTGGTTCACTAACTTGGCCTGGAACAATGCACTCGTTAAGTGGCCAGTCTTCCTACAGAACCTACATTCTTAACCAGTCGGTAATAACCACTTAATGCTTTATAAAAACAGGAAAATTGGTGCAATTCCAGCAAAAGATAGACCTAGCAGTAACCATGTAATGATATCTTCACCTAATATCTAAGGAAAGCTTTCGGCATGCTGAACTAAATGAAGAGAGACTGCCTGAGGGAGTAGCCACCTAGAAGGGGATTGCCATGAGGGCTTGGACCAAAGCCTGGGGAAAGAGAGCTTTGAGAATTTCCCTACCTGAAGGTCAGGTCCAGGGTATAACTTAAAAGGCAAGCCTCCTGCTGCTATGGGTAGAAGTGCCATCGACCAGCTAGTGAAGCTGTGGTCTACAAAGCTTAGCAGACTGTGGGAGCATGGGGAATGTCCTCATTCCTATGAGCTACACCAGTCTTTGAGATGCCTGGTCTAGGGTTCAGTTAAGAGAGGAATGGATAATTGCGTCCACAAGACCGAATCCAAGAGATGAATGTAGGAAAAGGTCTTGAGAGGGCAATCTTTAGCTCATGTATATTTTTATTAAGACCAAAGAAAAAACAATTCCTAAGCCTTTTAAGAATTCTTGCTCTTTAAATCCCCATCTTTGCTTCCCATAATATTTTCCCTGAAATTGAATGTTGTAGAATGACTTGAAAAATGAAGAAATTTGTTCCCTTGTTCTGGGAAAGAAAAATTAGGAGTCTGGTGGAAATAGAAAAGAGAGGCTGGTTGGACAAAGTAGGGGAGTAAAGGGAAGGGGAAGAGAAGAACCCAGGTAGAAAAATAGCTGGCGATTGTTCAAAGGCAAGAGGGTTTGTTTTCAGGGGCCTGCAGGGGAGAGAGCGTAAAGCCCATTCTGAGCCTGGGAAGGGGCCTTGGGAATTGACTGTGTATGCTCTGGCACGTCTTTCATCCCAGGACTTTCATTCCAGTGTCCACTGCTTGGTGGGTGAGGGCTTACCTGGGTGATGGGGATTGAGACTGGGAAGGGCCCACATCCCTCCACCATAAACATGGGATTTGTAACTTACAAATTAAAAAGTAGAACACGAGAGTTTGCATCCAGCAGCTCATCATGCTGAAGAAATAGTGACAGCCTCATAAGGAATAACAGGATGTTGTTTTTCAAAATTCTGTTTTTCTCATATACAAATTTTACTTAAAGCACTGTAAACAAATACTGAATTCCACTTAAATACTGCAGCAAGCATACCTTAGGGGTAAAGTGCACTAACATCTACAGTACTTTGAAATGCATCAAAATGAGAAGATGGATTGATGGAGGAACTGGGGGGGGGGGTAGTTGGACATATTGCACTAGTACATGTGATCAAGTGAGGACAGTAAAATGCTACTTATAGGGTCTAGGTGGTTGTTGTATGGGTGTTCACAACTTTTCTGTTTGTGAACTCTCATAAGAAACTGTGGAAAAGATTCTCTCACTAGGAGAAGCTCTTTAAAAAAGTACACAGACACAAGATTTCCCACCTTTTTCAATCATGCCCTTTAAAAAGCAAAGCTCACTGAATAACGAGTGCTTTCTTTTATCTTTACCTACTTTTTTTTTTTTTTTGGTCCCACATTTTTCTTTTTGGCAGTCCAGTATAGCAAAATATTGGTACTTGATAAAGGCATGTTTCATTACTTAAAAGCATGTTACATACTTAAAATTTAGGGGGAAATATACTGTGCCACTGTTCTTGTAACATGTTAATTGGAGAAATCTTGCATCAACTATGAATTCCATTTGACTACATGAAACGCATCTATTCACCATGGTATTTGTTAACTAGTTAACACATATTAAGTAAAGATTAATATATATTGTCTTTGAAGAGTTTTTTTCTCTCTAAACTGGACCCTAATAATGACTTGAAATCTAAAATATACTAATGTCCAGAAATGACTGCAATATTAAGTAATAAAATTTACACATTCTATCTTAAAGCATGAGGCCTTCTTGTGGCTTCTGTGAGTGTAGTCCTGGGTGTTTAAATTTTAAATCACTCCTTATAGCTGCAGAGAGTTCTCTGCAGTGATTGGGAGTTTGGAAGAAAAAGGGAGGAGATCATTTTTAACTATGTCTTTCATACCCACCAAAACAAAAATAAGCGAATAACTCAAACAAAACCTTAATCAGGTACAGAATAGTATTAGGCTATGATTGTCTGAGGCTCTCCCAAATTAACCTGTAACAGTATACTTCCGCAGCTGATTATTTTTCAAATTACCTGCACTTATCGTTATCCTTGTAGACTTTTTCACCTATGTTATGCTTACCTAAAGCATGTAAGATATGTCCACAAATAATGGGAATAGTTGTCAATAATAAATTAAAAGTTGTCTAGTGAACTTACTTTAAAATGTTATGTTTATTTACATACAATTACTAAGAGTTTGAAAAGAATATTTAGTCGGGGAGCTATTGGAGTTCAAGATTTTTAAGTTAGCAGCTCTATGTGATGAATTTTTTTTATGGTAAAACCAGTGAGTTTCAGTACCAGCAAGTACTAACACATGATAAGTGTCAGTGGCACTGCCGTTCTGAAGAAATAAAACAAACCCCTCATTTTTTCAAGAATATAAAGTACCAATGCATGAATCATAAAAATGATGAACTTCAAATTTGCTGTTTATCAAGTGAATGCAATTAGTTTGACTTTCAAAAAAGTAACAAACATCTGATTTCTAATTATTCTTAATTTTAGGATACCTATATTATTTAAATATTGGACATGTGACCCAGTTTGCTAACTCAATGATTAATTAGCCTGATCCAACTTTGACTACTGAAGAGATTAAAAATGCCAGAAATTAAAACCCCCTTGCAGAATATGCAGCCTATGCTTTTTTTTTTTTAATGAAAAAGAAATCATTTTGGCACAGAAGCAGTATGGGTTTGTGAAAAGCCCTTTGTCACTAACAGCCAAGCCTCCTTCTGGAGAGATAAGAATAATAGTTTCAGTATTAGAAATATGAGCTATCCAAAGAAAACAACATGTAACATAATTGGTATTTAGTGAATTGCTTACTATTTTTAAACAAACTATTTGCTAAGTAAAACTGTTTTCCCCTTTCTTTTGAAAAACATGAAAACCTTGAATGTATTTAGATAAAGAGAACAAAAACAATAGTTAAACCACTTTTTAAAATACCACATTTTCATTTGTATTTAGAAAAACAGAAAGAACAGTTGTTAGTGTTCCGAGGCTAGTGAGAGTAAAAGCATGTGGGAAGAAAGTAGAGCACCAAAAACATGCACCCTCTGAAACAAGACAATGGAGAATACCACCTATTGTACAAACGACTGGAAATACAACTTACCTCCTCTGACAAAGGCATCTGTGGGGATGCAGGAAGGGGTCAAGTCGGAGAGCAGGTTAAGGAGCCCATCAGAGCTCTGAGTTGCAAGCAAAAACTCTGCATGAGACAGGTATGTTTCAGACCTACCTTCTCCCCGAGGATGGTCATCTCTCCGAAATCCTACCTCAGGTCATCAAACTTCAACCACTTGACTAGTGGGACCCACATACTGGATTCATGCTACTGAGAGTAATTCCAGAAGTCACTGTACTTCTTAAATATTTATAGTCTGTTCTCCAGTGAGGTTTCCTGAACCATGCCCCTTTTAAGGGTGCAGAATTACCCTGAGATGAACCGCGCAGCCCGTCAGAGAAAAAGTTCTCTTTAGGCGAGACTCCTACTAGAGAGCAAGCAGACATAATAAGCCAAGTTGTAGCAAAGCTTCATTTAATCAGCCAGTCGAACATACATGCCTTTAATAAAGGCTGCAGGGGAGCTGTTACTGGATGTGACTCTCGAGCTGCTTTTCAATCTGCAAAGTTTTTAACACATCACACAAGGGTTATAATTCCCTAAAAGGACTTCTAATCTGAAAGCAGACAGAGATTTCAAAAAACAGACAAAGACATAACCTGCATCTTGGCTGCCTTTCTAAACTACTCTCCCAGAACAGAATCTTTCCTCCCTTCTGGTAAACACATGCTTGTATACATTAACAATAAAGAGAGTATATAAATTAACAAGATGATGCTCTCCTGTTATCAACAAATCAACCCCAAATCCACGACAGGCTCACCATTTCTCCAAACAGGCATTTGGGGTATAGGCTTTGGAAGAAAGAAAAAGAAAAAAAACAAAGACCACAGAAATGCAAACAAAACGGAAGAGACATTGTAACCTAGGAGAATGTTCTTAGCTAGGCTTTCAGACTGAAGGTATCACATACGCTGCTGCCTCACTTTTGTTCCAGCTCGAGATAGATCCACGGGTGCCCGGCATGGTGACAGACAATGGGCATTAAAGCCACACAGTCAGTTTTAGCAAATTAAGTAAATTAGAGATCATTTGATGGGATTCTATTGTTGCTATTGTAATCACAGTAATTTTCCCTGGTAATGGTGCTTCATGATGAAGAGCAGTTCTCACAGGATAATTGTGAAAGGTACCGAAAGATTCGGGGATGCAGCATCTGGCTTTAAAAAAGCTCTTCAGATTCAAATTGGCATTTTACTTTATCTTGAAAATTTATTAGAGATTCAGATCATGCCGATTTAAATGGAAAGGTGAAAGCAGGGTAATTTCAATCTATGAATTATTCACTCTCAGCCTGGCGAAATTGCCATCCAGGAGCTGATGTTCTGACAGTGTCTTCAGAGAGCCTCCATTATGCTTGTCATTTTGTTTCTTTATCTACGATCTCTCTCTCAGTTACCGAGCTTGTCCCTTAGGGCTTGGCTTCACAAACCAAAGTATTTCGAATTGGCATTAACCTAAATGTGCTGCTGTCTCAAATGGCTGTCTCCACAGGCTGTCTTTTTTTATTTTCCAAATCATTAAAACCACATCCATGATGATAACTGTGAGGCTGTTCGATCAGATGAATTACAGCACACACATACACACACCCACACACGGGCATCACTGCGAAGAAGAGTTAGGTTCCGCTAACATCACAAGAGAAGAGACAGTGATGCTTCCTGCTTCCTTCTTTGTTGTCAGTGTGACCCATCCTAGTGGCACAGCGAGCATCACGCAGGAAGGAGCCAGTGGTAACGCAGGCTTGCCTGGCACCCTGACTTGCAGCCAGAGCAGATGAAGCCTGCACGGAAGGCAGACCAATCCAGACAACTGTATACTTAGCGAGCACGATTATTTAGGAAAATAAGAAGAAGCCATCGGATGACCGAAATTAGACTGCCATTCTCCCAGCTCCACCTGCACCCACACTGCAGTCACAGCGATTCTCCACTTGATGGCTGGTTGGGTCAGTGCTAGTCGACAGCTGCCCCCGCATCCAGAGAGGACTGGGACTGATTTAGGTCAGTGAGCCTGGCTTCTCCTTTAAACCGTGTTCTAACTGAGGACTGGGGATCTGCGCCAGCTCCTGGGACCAACCTTAACTGTGAGCTGGGAGAGTCACACAGCATCACTTCGGTGGAGTTACCTGCACAGGCCCCGGCCAGACCCACCATGGCAAGCATCGCCTTCTTTGTCCTAGCTTTTATTCCTGCAGGTCTAGCTGCGTGGCATGAGAAGCCCCTAGACTATTCCGCTGGTGGAGTTAAACCAGCCGCACTCCGCCAGGCAGTTTGGCTACAAGGCTCCGAGCAGTACCTGCTCTGCTGAAAATTCACGCTGCCAAGTTAGAGGCCGTCGTGTACATTCAGACTGCTTCTCTGCTGCTGGCTACGCAAAGGTAAATGCTCCTCGTGTGCGAAAGGCTAAGTGGTAGCAGGAAAGAACACTTTAAAACTCGGTCGCTCTGCGCCCAGTCCTCTGCCTCGGCTCTGCCGCATTGCGACTGGGAAACTGCAGGACTGGAGCTCTGGCAGTTGCGATACTGCAGAAAGCAGCAGCTATGACACAGCAGTCAGCTGACTTGAAGGGTGTTATCATTCAATGTACTCTACGGAATCAGGCCGGTGGCTGAGGTGGCACCAGACAGATGACCGGGATTGTGACGCATGGCCAAGGAGGGCAGCCTTTCTCCATCCACACTGGGCAGCGATCCTGCACACCTGGCCGAGACATCTCACACTGCTTTTCTCCAGCGGAGTTTTTAACTCACAGCCTCAGGACTTAACTATTTCTGTCCTGCTTGCTAAGTTGGCAGGTAATTCTTGGGATGACCATATCGATGGGATAACAGGTTAAAATCATCACTTTCCCTATCATTTTGGGTTAGTTTCAGTGCCAAAAAAAATAATTGTGGGAGAATGCCTGTCTGTGTTTGGTTTTAAAATCACATTTCTTTTTTTTAACAGGTAGAAATTGCCTTAAGCTACTTGTATGCTGTAATGAACTAGGAAATTGTACCTAATGAAATGGTAAGAGCTATAGGAAAAACTGGAAGGTAAATTATTCCAGTAGTAGCCTTCAATCGCAGTCCAGTTGCTATAAAGCAGTGTGCTGCTCTATTGCAAAATGCAGGTTGTGCATCCCAATTAATCTAACAATGGAACAGAAGCCTTATATGGTATTACCCCAGTGAGTTGAGGAATGCTAAAATAAGAAGGCAGTCATTACCAGGCATTTGTTTAATGACTGTAATCATATGGAATTAATTTAACTTGCTGCAATGTTTAACAGAAAGTCAATTATGAATTTGTGCTAAAAGAATAACAATACCAGTATTTGCATAGCACCTTCCTCTGAGGAGGCATTCTCCAAAGACAAGCTCACATCCTCAATGTTTCCGGGGCACTCAGAAAGCACGAAGTACTCTGCTGGGCAATCCGGGGCCAGCCTCTCTGAGGACAGGGGCTTATGGTTCTGAGCCAGGATGACCTGTGCACGTTGCATGAGCAGCATACAGAGGAGGACCACACTGACCTAGGCCAGTCGCTCGGTGGATTCGGTGATGCCTTTACCCATTTGTGTTCTGTGAATTCTAATTTTTCTGCTTGCTTCTTATTCGGTTCTCTTGACATGAATCCTGCTCCAAAGAAGTTTGTAGAGAGCAAACAGTGAGGTCAGGACTACGTGAAACAGCATCATCCCCAGAATTGTGGAAGTACTGCAAGTGTCAAGTGACATTGTGAAAAAATTGATTCTACTCTGAGGCGGGGGGCTGGCAGGGGCGAGCTGTGGGTCCTCACCGACAGGTGTCCCCTGGAGAGGGCCGCACAGGGGCCTCTCTGCGGCAGCTTCTCCAGCTCTCGCCAGAGAATCCAAGGCTCATAAACTCACCTTGCCACGTCGTCTTTCGAAACCTGCTTTCAGGAAATGAGTTCCAAATGATACAATAACCAATAACTAGTATGTTTTTATTTTTCAATTACAGTTGACATTCACTATTATATTAGTTTCAGGTGTATGGTCTAGTGGTTAGACATTTATATAACTTATAAAAGTGATACCCTGGGAAGTCTAGTACCCCACCTGGCACCATACATAGTTATTACGATATTATTGACTATATTCCCTATGCTATACTTTGTATCCCCATGACTGTCCTGTGACTACCAATTTGTACTTCTTAATCCCTTCACTTTTTTCACCTGTTCTCCCAAACTCCCTCCCCTCTGGCAACCAACTGTCTGTTACCTGTGTCTGTGAGTCTGTTCCCATCTTTATTGGTTCACTTATTGTGTTCTTTAGATCCGACATATAAATGAAATCATATGATATTTGTACTTCTTTGTCTAACTTATTTCATTCAGCATAATACCCGCTAGATCCATTCTTGTTGTCACAATGGAAAGATTTCATTCTTTTTTATGGCCAAGTAATATTTCATTCTATATACGCAGCACATCTTTATCCATTCATCTGTGGATGGACAATTAGGTTGCTACCCTATCTTGGCTATTGTAAATAATGCTGCATTGGACATAGGGATGCATATATCCTTTCAAATTAGTGTTTTGGGTTTCTTTAGATATAACAGTATAGTTCTTCAGAGGTACTTACATATGTTTACAGAAAAAAAAAGTTTCTAGAAAAGGTACAGCTGTCTAATTGGGGAATTTCAAGCACCAACTCTCCAGATGGGAAATCATTTCCAAAGGTCAAGGGGGCCTTCAAGAGAGGCTCCTGTCCTTCCTCAGATGGCAGGTGGTCTAGGCTCATGGTGCCAACCACCCAGTGGGGTAGGTAAGTCTTGACCTAGAACCCCGAAAGCCAGCATGTGCCACAACTGTGGGTGATCAGTGTGGGTCCCTGGGGCAGCACAGACTCTGGCAGCATCTTGCAGCCTCCTCAGCATATCCTATCTTTGCTCATGAATTTTCTTGAGCCCTTGCCCACCAAGGAAAAAGTGGCCCAAATGCTGGTATTTTTAAAAGCCACCCATAGGTAATTAATTCTACCCTGTACCCAAGACAGATAACTACTGATAAGAATATGCAGTCCTCCTTTCTGCACATGTGAATTTGAAAATGCATATGCACTATATGCATTTTAGTTGAACTCAAGAATAAAAAAAAAGCCATTAAATTTATCTTTACTGTTACAATTCTACACAAATCAACATAAAGGAAGTGATTTTAATAGAGAAAGTCTGTATATCTGTGATACACCCACACGTCCTCTGCAGCAGGGGGCGGTGCAGCCAGTGGGCAGTTGTGCCCTCCACAGCTCCTTATTCCTTTCTCTCTTTCAGCACTGGTCACCTCGTGCTGTGACTTTGTGTTCCCCTGGAGTCCCCACAGTGCACCAAGGCAGGGGCATACCTCATTCATTTGATGGCCCTGGGCCTTTACTCTGCCTGGTACATAGCATGTCTTCATTATTTGTGAACGGAATAAGGAAATCTTCCTGTTGGAGAAGAAAGCTCAGAGATACCCACGTTTCCAACATGAGAACATCAAGCTTTTCTTTCAATGTAGACTATTCTGAAATAATATGTTTCCCAGTGACTGAAAGAAGGCTAATTCTCAACTATCAATATTGAGTTAAAGCCTAAGTAGCAAAGAATTTAAAAAGGGTATGTATGTGGGAAAAATGAATGTTTATGAAAATCAAAACTCTATATGTATTTAATAGCTAATAAACTGCATTTACTTTCAGATACTTTTTAGAAAAATGAGGCATCCTTTGCATTTTGGAGAGTGAGGCCTGCAATGTGTTGGCTCTTCGTGCCTTTGCTAGAAATCTGCCCCCTCCAGCACAGATAAAGGTGAAAGTCTGTTCTTTTTTTTTTTTTTTTAAGATTTCATTTATTTATTTTTAGAGAGGGGAAGGGAGGGAGAAAGAGAGAGAAACATCAATGTGTGGTTGCCTCTGATATGGCCCCCACTAGGGACCTGGCCTGCAACCCAGGCATGTGCCCTGACTAGGAATCGAACCTGCGACCCTCTGGTTCGCAGCCCATGCTCAATCCACTGAGCTACACCAGCCAGGGTGAAAGTCTATTCTTAAGCCCTCGGAAATCTCCATTTTGATACCTACACATCCTTTTTGGGTTTTTTTTATTTTATTTTTTATGTTTGATCCTGCACTCTCTGGCAGTCTTGTGAAGTTTGGTCAGTTCTCAATAATGCCTTTATATACAAATGCAATATAATAAATTGTAATACAAAGGAAACTAACTGTATTAAATATCCTAGCTTAAGGAACTTCGCCATAGAAAAATCAAAATACTTTCAGGTGAAATCACAAAGTGACTTTGATTGTTTCTGTTCCAACTATTACTCACTAATAAGATTAGTTCATGAAGAGCTTCAACAAGGCAAAGAGCTGAGAAGGAAAAGAGATGGCTATGTTTACTGAATTTCAGTAAACTGGAAACTGAATGTTTCTTCTCCAAAAGTGACCTTTTCGGTGACTAGCAGATTCCCATTTTCACATTCGATGAAACATACTATACTTTCAAAACTGTCAAGTCTCATTTTATAAACCCTTCCTTCCTAAGACTTTAAAGGGGAAAAAAAAGTGAAGGCGAAATGATTCTCTCGAATTTTGTTTTGCAGATGAGGGAGGAATTTGAAGCTCAAAAAGATTGAGTCTTGCCACAGCAGCATGTAAGCAAAGAGGTACTAGAGCCCAGGATGCAATTCCCTTAAACCTACATCAGACCACATCTTATCACATATTTAGTCAATGATATGCAGCAGTGGTAAAACCTCAGTGCTAAACCACTGGCAGCTTGAAATGAACCATAGTGGGAATATTTACACCATGGAAATGAACAAACATGGAAAATCAGGGCTATTGTTTTTATTTTCCAGGGATGTGGTTTACATGTTCTAATATATTTAATGATACCACCTTGTAATCATGTGTCCCTTTATTTCAATCCCAGAATTCAAAATGCTTCTGAACATAAAGTACAATGGTTAAGCATAAAGCTCTTAGGTCAAAGGGCCTGTCTTTGAATCCTATACCACTGATAATCTCTGTGACCTCGGACAGGTTCATTCACCCCTCTGGGATTCAACTTCTCATTCTGTAAAACAGGGCTGATAATGCAGTGGTTGTTATGTGTATTCATGAAGTGGTGCATATAAGCTTCTAGCATGGATTCTCACACTTGCTAAGCTCCCAATGGCTGTTGGCCACGATTCTTTTCCTCTTCATCCTGCTCCTCTTTCTTTTTCTTATTCAACTGGTCATCATGGCAGATTGATATTATTTGTACTGAAACAAGAAAAAAAACTTTTTAAAGACTACAGGCAAAAAACAAAAATAGAAAAACTATGTACAACTAACTTGGGGTTTTAGAGAATGGAATGTTACCTTCTGTTTCTTAATTCTTGCGGAAAATAGAGTTTTGACAGGCTGGTGTTATTTTTGCATAAATTCTGTGATGTAAGAGAGCATCACAATTCATCAGAGAAATTACTGGTAGACATAGTTTCAACATGTTTTTAGAGATTTTCAAGAAGCCACATTAAAACCATATACTGTATTAGGGGCCACTCCATGCAAAATACGTAATCAGGCCTCTTGCTTCTGTGGTTACAGAGCCTCATTCATGAATATGTTTTCACTTGTGGAGTCTAATGGCCAATTTGCACACCTGCTGTGACATATTGTATTTTTCAGAGCTAATAATCCCTCTGTTAATGAGGCTGAGCTTTGGGGGAAGAGGCTTTACCTGGAGGCCCTGGAGGACTTAGTCCACAGAGGCCAAGGAGTTGGAATGCCAAGCTGGCCCTGTCCATGGAGCGTGAGCCAGGGAGACACCTCCTCTCCTGCTTCCTGTCGACATTGGTATGCTCTTGGACTGGGCCCCTCTGGTTCTGTCCCGTCTCTTGGGGCTCTCTGCAGTCAGAGTGCTACTGAACATAGAACCACTGTTCTAGAGAGGGCAGAGAAGCGACTGAGGACAAATGGGCAGGACCATTCTTGCCCATCCCAGCTCAACCACAAAATGGTAATGTAATTTTATCACCATGGTACCCTAGGCTCATATGGAATCCCGTGGGAATACAAAATAAAATCATACAGTTTTTACACACTGAGTGTTACAGGCAGTGTTCTGTCAGTTCAAAGAAAGGATGGGTCACCTACCTCCTTGTCCTGCCTCCTTCCACAAGCTATAGGTTGCCTGAACCACACCACTCTGTACTTACTCATTTTCAAAGCTAAAGCATCACTTCCAGAATATGGCATCAGATGTGACAACAGGAACTCTCCACATGGCCAGGCTGCAGCCCAGCAGACATCAGCCTTGCAGCCCCTGAAGAAAAAGGTGTTTTAAACCAATTCTGTATAATAACAAAATTGCATAAAGAACAGAAATAATTGTAATTTAGTGCCTGTCTACAGTGTGCCAGGTAGACGTGATAACCGTCCCAATCACAAATACAAGTGAAGGGCTTTCTATGTCCAGAGTTCCAAATGCTTTACGTACGATAAGTCATTTAATCCCCGAAACAACCCTATAGGGAAGATATTATTCCCACAGCAACTCCATTAGGTGAGAACTGTTATGCCTCTTTCACAAATAGGAAAATGGAAGCATGAAAAAGAGATATGAGATATTTAACCTCATATCTGGTAAATACAGGCCTGTGGATTCAAACCCAGATTGTGTGATCTGGAGTCAAATTCAAATCTGTACTCTTGACCATTAATATTCAAATATGGGCTTCCTACAAATTAGTGTTCAGTTGTAATAGTCTCTGCATGGGTGGAAGAGCCTAGTGAAAGAAGGGCAACTAGACTTGGAGTCACTCAGGGGAAGGGTTAAAGTTTAAGAGTTGGTGAGTAGGGAGAATTATTATTAGAGAACTAGGAATTATTAGAAAAGTAGGCTTTTCATTAAAGTGTTCCTTTAATATTTGGACTCAGCTGCATGCTAGTAAATTGGCTCTCTGGGGCAGAGGGGAAACCTTGGCTTACGGTGTTTTGCCAATTTCCAGGGTGTAAATAATCCCACCATGGCCGATTTCAAGATTCCAACAGTTTCACAACCTGCTTGCAAAATTCCTGAATATTTAACAATCATTTTTCACTAGCCAGTTGGCAGTGGCTTTAGTACACCACAGTTTGGGCCCAAGTGGTGGATTGCATTGCCACCCCCCACCCCAGAAGCACATATTGTTATCACACCTACGCACGCAGGGCAGACTTCATGCTACCCACACAGCTCTCTGATGCTTTAGGACCTTAGGCGGTGTCCGGGGTCTTTCTTGCTCTCCCTCCTAAACTGTATGCTTTCACTTGTTGTGTTTAATGAAGGTTGTTTTTACTTTTGCTCTTGACTTAAAAAGGAAAGCAAGACATTTATATTTCTCTTCCACTGACCATCTGATAAGTCTAACAGATGGGCATGTCTTTTTAAAAGTGACCCTTAATTGGGTAAAATGAAGTCAGTCAACCTGTGGGAGACCTAAGGAACCTGAAGGTGTGTTTACACATGTCTGTGAACATATGCACAGGTGCCGTCAACAATATTTACCGTGAGCCTTGCAAAGCCAGGGACATGCACAAACGCACTGCACTCACCACTTTGGAGCCGCACCTGTTCCATGCTTTCTTATACTCCAGCCACGCACAACATTTTGGGGGCTCCTACGGCCACACAGGTCATTCACAAGTACAAGAATTACCATGAGGTCATGATATGAATTCAGACCTAGCAAATTAAATGGCAATTACCCTTTGAGAAACCATGTAACTCTAAGGATAATCACCATGTTCTGGTAATTTTTTTTAGATCTTTGGGGGTACTAATTTGTAAACCACATATAGCCAAATGAATAATTACATAGCAAGGAGCTGAAAGGTAATTACAAAATAATTGCATGCTATTAGATCCTTTCATGAAAACACATTTAATAGAATATTCCTTTAAACCATTTCTTGTACCTGTGGAACACTTTAAGGTTATTCTTTTTTCTTAGTTCTGTTTAATGCTCTTTTAATAATATTTGGTAACTTACACTAAAGTGTAGGCTGTAAGTATGAGTTAGAAACTTGGTTTCAAACTTGATTTTTTTCATTACATTATGTAAACTTTCTTCACTTTTATTATTTTTATTTTATTTTTAAAGTTTTATTAAATGTGTTGGGGAGACATTGATTAATAAAATTATATAGGTTTCATATGTACAATTCTATAATACACTGTCTGTATATTGCATTGTGTGTTCACCACCCAAAGCCAAACCTCCTTCCATCTCTATAATTTGACCCCCTTTACCCTTTCTCCCTCTCCCCATCCCCCTTTTCCTCTGGCAACAGCCATACTCTTGTCTGTCTATGAGTTTTTGGGTTTTTTTATCTTGTTTGCTCATTTGTTGCTTTCAGTTTTATATCCCACATGAGTGAAATCATACGGTTCTTGGCTTTTCCATGTGACTTCACTTAGTGTGATATTCTCAATATCCATCCATGTTGTTGCAAATGGCAGTATTTCATCTTCTTTGATGGCTGAGTAGTATTCCACTGTATATATGTACCACATTTTGTTTAGTCAATCATGTATGGAAATTGTTTCCATGTCTTGGGCATCATGTATAATGCTGCAATGAACTTAGGGGTATATCTATCTCTCAAATAAGTGTTTTCAAATGTTTTGGATAGTTACCCAGAAGAGGGATTGTTGGGTCTTATGGTAACTCTATTCTTAATTTTTTGAGGAGCCTCCATACTGTTTTCCATAGTGGCCGTACCCATTCACATTCCCACTGGCAGTGAATGAGGGTTCCTTTTTCTCCACAAGCTCCCCAACACTTACTACTTGTATTGTTGATAGTAGCCATTCTAACAGCTGTGAGATGGTTTCTTGTGGTTTGGTTTGCATTTCCCTAATAGCTAGTGAAAGTTACTTCACTTTTAAAAGTTGATCATTAGCCCTGACCAGTATGGCTTAGTTGGTTGGGTGTCATCCCACTAACCAAAAGGTCACTGGTTTGATTCCTGGTCAGGGCAATGCCTGGGTTTCAGGTTTGGTCCCTGGTCAGGGGGTGTATAGAAGGGAACCAGTTGATGTTTTATCTCCCTTTATTTCTCCCTCTCTCCCCATCTCTCTAAGGTCAAAAATAAAATTAAATTTAAAAATTGATTACTAAATGAAATCTATTTTGGAAAAATACATAGTGGTGCCAGTTTCTTGTTTATTACTGCAGGGCTCTTTCTAGCATTTTTATGTGCTTCAAAGTATCACTAGCTTGTATGCCATTTAATTCTAATAACAAGTCTGGCTTTCCCCTTCTGTCTCTCTCTCTTCCCCCTTCTGTCTCTCTCTCCTCTCATTTAAGGAATGGAAACTAATAAAGGCCACAGATGAAAGTAAATACATGCATACATATGGCACGGAGGAGAGATATTTGAGCTAGGGGACAGAAGACTGGGCGTATCACCTTCTCTAGCTCAGGTTTATTAATTTAAGCTGCGAATGAAAACATTTTGTGAGTAATGCATACAATTTCATAATGTATGCCAATGTCCTTTGAAGTTTGAAATGCTATTTTTAAATATAAGCGCTAATATAATTGTGTTCCTTAAATTTGGAGTGAGCCTAGCTATACAAAATGATCTAGTTGTGTATGACTGCTCACCCTGTACCACTCCTAGACCAGCGGTGTCAAACTCACTTTCACCAGGGGCATAATCAGCCTCTTGGTGGCCTTGAAAGGGCCGAATGTAATTTTAGGGTTGTATAAATGTTAACTACTGTATTTTTTGGACTATAAGATGCACTTTCCCCCCGCCCAAATTTGGGAGGGAAATGGGGGTGTGTCTTATAGTCCAAATGTAGCTTATCTGGTTCACTGTGGAGGGTGGGGGACAGCGGCCCATGTTATTTATGTTATTAAATATTTTACCACATCTTTTGCTTCAAAAAAATTTTTCCCTACTTTCCTCCACTAAAACCTAGCTGCGTCTTATGGTCTGGTGTGTCTTACAGCCCAAAAAATTTGGTACTACTTAACTAGGGGCAAGTAGCTCAGTGCTGCCACCAGGTAGAAACAAGGTGGAGGGCCGGATTTCGCCCACAGGCCTTATGTTTGCCACCTGTGCCCTAGACCTTGCCTTTCATTCCATCCTATCTTTGACAATTTGTTGTTCTAATGATGTGTTACAAATGGTCAAGAACAAAAAATTTGAAAAAGCCAAGTAAGTATCTGGTAGGAAAAATTATTCTTCTGTATCTTAACAGTTATTTAATTATTGTTTTACCTCTACCTTTAGGACAGTAGAATTTTTCCTTGAAGGATAACACTTGCTACAATACATTAGCTACAGAAGTGGTCTTAGAGTAAAAATTGGCAAGAATTAGAACTTTCCAATACCACTGACATTCTTAATAGAGTCTAGATAGTGAAACTTAGATGTATAATTATGTTACACTTGCAATTGAAACTCATGGTGCTCCATGCCTTTGTGAAAATACCTCCTTACAAAGTGTTTTGCCAAAGTGACTCAGGTCTCTCTTATCCTCAGAGGATGTGGTGCTGGGGAATAACCATCCCAGGGGAGACACAGACCCACAGTCACTTTCCTTGTCTCAAATCCTTCGTGTCACTACTGCTTATTCCACTGATAATGAAAAGTGGAACCAGCCATTTTTTATTTACTTCATCACTGAACATACCACCGTTTCCATGATAAGTTAAACACTGTCACAGCCACCCAAGTTATTTCCTAACTATAAAAAGGCGGAAGTAGTCAGCATTATTATGTTAAGAATAATACAATGAGAAAACCAAGAGAGAGCCAATAAAAATCAGGCAGAATTTAAGTTCACAGTTTCATCGCTCATTCAACTGATTCAGCAGGAGGACACATTTGTGAAAACTAGACTTTGTAACAGATTTATGAATGCCCTCTGGATGCGCATCAGATAAACGATCAGTCCTTAAGATACAAGCAATCAACAAAGCACCCAGTTTGTCAACTTCTTTGACTTATAAAAATGGCTACCACTGAGGGAGTTTTATATTTTGCATTTCCTGGGGGTGGACAACATTTCTGGAAACTAAGGAAGGAGATGAAGGAGGTGGAGGCAGCATATGTTAAATATTCTTTTAAGAAGTGCAGTTTAACAAATACTCATCAGAAGTAGTAGTTTAAAAGGTACATATTTCTACAGTTGGGGTCTTAGAAGGGTTATTTATTTATGTAGGGTGGAAAATTTAAAATAATTTTATTGGCTGAGGAAAATTAGTAGAAAGTGATACACTAGAGATATGGGAGACAGGAGAGTCAACTGCTGGAGTTCCAGAGGGACATGGCGCACGCTCAGAGCCAAGGTGGTGGCATTGGCCTTGGGCATCCTTCCGATCCTCTGGAACTGAAGTAGGGGTGGTATGGCTGCAGGAAGGAGCTGCTGGTTCCTGTTCATCTGAAAGTGGGCTTTAGACTTAAGAGCAGTGTTGCAAATATTTTTCTAATCAGAAAAGACAGAGACTTTTCCTAGACATACATATTTTGATACTAACTTATGCCATCCAAGATTGAATTAGCTTTTTAGATAAGAGATCACTTTTCCCTAGGAAACAGTATACTATAGAGGTAAATAATAAGGGCTCTAGATTTTTGTTCAAATCTTGACCTACCCACTTTTTAGTTATAGGAATTTGGTTATGTTACTTATAATTCTTAGCTTCTCAAAAATAAACTAGGGACTATACTGACAATATATCTACTTTATGGAATTACGAAAAAATTAAGTGAGATGATTAATAGTGAACATTCAAGAAATGTGAGATATTATTTTGATCACTGTTACTACTCTTGTGATAAAATTAATAAATAGCTTTACAGGGCACTACTATTAAGAAACATTTTCCCCATTCTGTATACAGTTAATGCTTTAGACTTGGGAAAAGACTTTAACCCCTATTGAATTCTGCATGTTACATTCATTTTATCATCCCATTCTCCACAGACCCTTCTGTGTTCTGATTCCATCATTCAATGTATTTATTGTCCTCCTTAGCCTGTGTGATCTGTGAATCTCAAGAGGCTCCTGTGACAGCTACTGCTATTACATACCCTGTATCTATCTTCACCTTCTTCCTTACTGACAAATGCTTGGTTTGGTTCAAGTATAGCAATAAACTCAAAGTACCCTACGTCCCAGGATCACTTGCAGCTAGGGTGGGTCATGTGACACAGTTTTAACCAATGAGGTAAAAGCAAAAGTCACTGGGCAGGCTTTCAGGTAAGCTTATCAAAGAGGCCACACCCATGAAAATGAAAGCCAGACTCTAAGAGTAACACTGAGAAAAGAAACATAATCTGGGGCTGGATGCCACCATGCAGCCACTGTGCAAGCTCTTCACTGTGTATCACCGGAGTCCTTGTCACGTGACAAAAACAACCCCTATGTCATTAAGCCTCCATCATTAGGTTTCTGTTACATTTAGCAAATGCAATTTCTACCTGTTACAGATGCCATCTGGAATCTCATCTATATAATTTTTGGGAAAAAAGAAACCTAAATAGAACAGTACTAAAGATAGAACATATTACCAACCATCCCCCAGCTTTTTTTTTTTAGATATACTGAGACATAACTAATATATAACATTGTATAAGTTTAAGGTGAACAATGTGATAATTTGATATTATATATTTTTACATTAATCTCTTACTTTGTATAAAATGTCATGTGAATAGATCATTGTTTTTTACCTCTGTTTGTGCTGTGTCCGTCATTACACCACATAGATTGTGTTTTATTTCCTTTCTACTTGACACAGTGCCTACCTCTCTCCTGAGCGGGTGGTACCCATTTACTACAGATTTGTAAAATGAAAAGGGGTCTTGCAGTGATCAACGTTTCATGGTACAGGTAAGGCAACTGGGGCTCACGTGTCGTGTCAAACTCAGGTTTCCCGCGAGTCCTGGAGCCAACACTCCTTCACACTCTCACACTCGGTGTTCATCGTACCGCGCCACCCCATTTCAGTAACTTACAAAAACCTTTTGTCTTCTAGCCTCTTTGGGAATCTCATTTTACTTTACCCAAAATTGTATTCTTAACCTTCAAATATCCTTGGGCCTTAATGAGGAATTAAAGTTTTGAGTTATACTTGGCTCCAAGCACCTGGGTGCCCTGCCCACAATCACCGAGAACCAGTGGCTGTAAGAAGGATACTTAAAAGCTTTTGCAACTATAGGGGCCACAGTGCCCAAAAGGAAACAGACTGAAAAAGGATCTCAAGTTTTCCCTCGGACTAGGGGCGAGCCACTTTGCCCTCACCCCCATTGTGGAGATCTCAGTAATGATGGCTTATCCCCAGTAATGATCAGCATGCTTTCTAAATGGAAAACAACTGCAAATTTCTCTTACCACCCAGAAGTGGAACAATATTGGCACAAACATTTCCTTGATATTTAATAACTTCCCAACTCCCTCCAACTGCTGCAGCTGCTACACGACAGACACAGGGAGAGATTAGATACGGCATTTGCACCTGGCCAGCCATAAACTGCCTCTTAGATGCATAGGAAGGTTAGCAGGCTCAATTCCCTTCTCTCCTTAGACCCAGAATGTGGAAACATGAAAGAGAGCTGTAATTATTTATAAACAATAAAAGCTTATGTGGAGTATATAGATAGATTTATTTGCCTACTCAGAGTGGAAGCACATTTTCCTGGTTGGTGAAAACTTTGGGCTGTGGTTACACATCCTCCTATTCCCCTTGACTTTATATTCAAATGTTAGGCTGTTGGTTTTGTTTCTGTCAGAGTTTCTGTCAGATAGGAATGGACTCACTGATTGTGTGCTCCATCAGCTAGTTAGTGATTCCACCCTCTTCTCTTCATGACTTTGCCTTGGCACTTCCTGGCACATCTGCCTCCAGTGGGCCTCTGCGGTCACCACTCCTGTTTTCCCAACAGCGCATGATCCTGAGGTGGGAGAAGATTAGCCCAGCTTGGGAGATGGGGTGGAGTTGGGTGCACTGCATGGAGTTCTTTCCTTAATTATGATTCCGTGGATCCTGGCTGGCTAAAAGCACGATTAAAACAAGTGTATAGACCTCTATGGCCAGCTGTCATCTACTTAGCCACAATGTAGGTATTTGAAAGCATTAAAAATAAAGAAAGAAAGAAAGAAATACATAACCAGACTCCATATTAGCAGATCATTTGAATGTGTTCCTGTTTTTTCTCCAAAATCCCAATGCTCTATAATTTTGTCACCAGGATGTTATATAAGCATAATTCACTCTTAAAACTGAATAACTCCTTTGACCATGTGGAGGTCAGAGGCATACAAGGAAATTCAGTAAAAATGGAAACTCATGTTGGTGACACTCTCCATCCTATTTTCTATAGTTTCCAAGCTTTTCAAGTAGGAGAGCCCATTTTTTACCTTAAATAATAGTGGTTTTGTTTCAGTCTCTGTTGATTGAGAATACCAAAAGCCACCATAAAAGCAGCATATTTTGTAGGTATTAATCATTATAACAGCTACTTACACATGAAAAATAGTAGTACCTATATTCCAATTCATTATTTATTCTGTCCTTGATAATACTTGGTGGAAGTATAGATTCTAGCATTCCTGTAAGTAGTTCTAAGGGTTCCCAGGGGTTCAATGACTAAATTGTAAATATAGTCACTCTTCTAAAGAGGGAATGACTTTTGCAGAAGGAATTTAAAAAGCAGACTGTTAAAAGCACCTCAAAAAAACTTACAGAATAAGATTTCTTTGGTACGCCATGATCCAAGGACAAAAGAAGAGAAAGCTAGGAAGAGATCTTTTGAATTTCCAGCAATAACTTGAGGTGTTATGCTTCTGCCATTTAGCCACCTTAGGGATACTGTATCCTTTTAATGTACCAAGGTAATTAGATAAAATTCCTAATCAGAAAAAATTTTATGTCCTCATAGCACATAACTGTTAAGAAGTATAATTGTTGTGCATTAGCAATAGTGAACTATGCTGGAAAAATCCGTACTTAGTAAAACTATACTATGTAGGAGAGTATGTGATACGTAATCTGACTTAAATTTATATGAAATTATTAACAAATATTGAGCTATCATATATAATCTAAAATCATGTTCTCTTCCTTTATTTAGACCTGTAAAATAATATTGAGGTAATAAGATACATATTAAATGTTAATTCTAACTTCATTTTTCATTTCATTTGGAGCAAGTGCTGGTTTGTAAAATATTTTCCAATTCATATCTTAAAACACAATGCAGAATTCTAGTGTAAATTATCGTCCTTGCTTCTCCAAATCATGTTAAAAAACCCCACTGTATCTCATTTCTCAGTAATCCTCAACTGTTCCTATTTTCTCTTTGAAGTCTACTCATCTACATGAAATTATATTTGATTTGAAATCTAAGGACCCGATGTTTTCACTGGGTGAGAAGAAATGAAAGGATCAACCTCACACCTAAGCCAAACTAGTCCCTGGATAATCCTCTCCAGACGGCAAACAGCAGAACAAACAAAGATAAACTTCACGTGGGCAGCTCCAGGCCAGGCAGCCCTAGGAGGAATACTTAAAGACTTCCCTGCATTCTTAGTCCCAAAAATGATACAGCCTGTGGTGGAAAAATATACATTTCCATGCAGAGTTTGTGCAAGTTACAGCATGACCCCCACCAAACAGGCAGGGGACGTGATAAGCTCTCCTAGCCGGGCTGTCCAGAGAGATCTTTGAGAGCCAAAGGGCAGACTACTGACATATATTCAACTGCCCTGACAATATGCAGTTGACCTGCCAACATCTTACAGCTACACATCTCTGCAGACCTTCCAAAAGGCCAAAATCAAAGGCTTACTCCTGTTTAATAGCAAGGCCTTGCTACACTTAGTGCAACAACTTCCTTCACCCCAAAGACCCCAACACCTCTCTCCCAGCCTATCGCCTTGCCCATTCTCCCTGGATTTGCATCCAGGTGCAAATTCATACATATGTTGGGAATTCTTCGTCCAAATGCAAATCATTTTACAAGATCAAAATTCTTCTGCTATGGACTGTAGGGCCGGCCTCGAAGAAAATTTGCATTTTGACTGGTAGTGTAAGCACAGCTACGGGTTATAGAAATGAAGGGACAAAGAGATCATTACAAAATCAAATTAACAGACAAATGAGATACAAATATACTCTATTAACTGTCTACATTTTTGAAACAGGAAGAGACTAGAATTTAGAATGCTGAAATGCATCCAACTGAAAAGGGGCAAAAAGAATTTTAATGAATTACAACCAAACTTGAGATGCAGACTGAATAATTAGAGTCTCCATTATTGCAACTCAGTGTGGAAAGCTGGCTTGATTTAGCCCCTTCAGATGATTTGTTAGAGAAAAAATGACTGTATTTCAAAATAAGAGTTCCATATTGCTTGTGGTTTAAGAAAGCTAATTAGTTCTAAAGAATATTCAAGCTAATATTAGAAAAATTTAAAAGCATTTCCAACCAAATACTTAAAATGACTTGATAATATATTTTAAGACAATATTTGTATTATAAAATAATGAAACTAGAAAATTTCCCCAAATTTAGTTCCAAAAAATCCTGCGTGTGTTTATGTCATCATTTTTCATACAAATACATCGATCCTGAAAAACCAAGGTATTTAGAATCAGCATTGTGGATAAGCATGAGGGCAATTAAAGCAACCGATAGGGAAAGTATCACATGCAATTTGTGAGATGCAGTTGTAAGTACTTTGATTATTGAGGAGATCAGTGAGGACATGAACTTGGACAATGACCAATGTCATATACCCTGATCTCTGGCGTTGGTCTGGAGCTCCCTTCCCCATCAAACATGTAGATTCATGTTCTAAAGAGCTTTAGACCTTGCCCAGACCTGAGCCATGTCTACACACAGATGCAAAATGGTTCAAGGCTTACCTGGAGATGGAGCTCCTGAGTCAGCAGAACCCAGGAAGATCATCAGCCTTAGCAACCGTGGGTGATGAAGGACGCCAAGTGTGGCTAAAATTGCTCAGGGACAAAGATTATTAGAATTGCTAATGTATTTTTATACTATTCTGAAGAAGACTGTTTTTTTTTTGTTTTGGGGGTGATTTTTTTTTTTTTTTTTTTTGAGTAATAAAGGCCTCCCTGCCTCTCCTGCCAGGTCCCTACCTCAAGCAAGTGCCTGACATTTGACCTTTGAACCATTGACCACAGTAAGAACAACAGGCTAGATTCGCTGACAGACTCTAGTTGAAATCATTTATGTGATCACTGGCACATGATAATCGCATATCGGCCTTTCTTCCTCTCTTGCCCACCTTCCCTTCCCTCATTTCTGAGACCAGAGCAGAAGTCTGTGTGCGTACACTTGAGTGAAGGTTCTATTCACACCGAACTGTACTGTAAAACTCTTATCACAAAAGACTTGAAAGGCGTATCTTTGTTAGAAGAGAGAAAAACTTACCCCACCCTTACCTTCTTAACCCTTCTCCATTCTAACAGTAAAACTTACATTCATCCACGTCACAGAGAGCCAACAGACATTTAGGCTTCTGTAGACTGTGCCAATACAGGCTCTTACAAACTGTGCTTTATTAATGCTTGCTTTAAAAAACATGACACTTTTTATTTTTCCCATTCAGTTCTTCCCTGGAGTCAATACTGGACTCAAAATTCAATTATATTCTAAGGTCTCTTAGCACTATTATATGGTGTGATTTGTTTAGGAAGTACCTCACTCAATGTCAAGCATGAGTCATGTATTCAAAGTTCCTTACCTTCCCACCCTTTATCCTTAAAGCTAAATAAAGGTTGGATGTAGCTTATATCCTATGCTAGTTACTCCACTGAAAAAGCTCATAGCACTTACAAACCATTTAAATGCTAAGCCTCTTTATTTTCCACATGATTTCAACCATACGTCTAATTCCCTGTATATAACACTACTGCTTACATTCATTCCGGGGTTCATTCGATAGACATTAATGCAGCATCTTTTAGGCAGAGTACTAGGAACAGCACCGTAGTGAGACTGAGAGGCAATGTAGTGTTGTGGTGAACAGAACAGTCTCAGGAATATCCTTGAACATATTACTTACATGCTATTCCTCATCTGTAAGTTGCGGATAATTATAGTAGCTACCTCATAAGGTTGTTGTAAGAAATAAATGGGGCAGATTATGTGAAGTGCTCAGAAAAGTGTCTAACACATGTTAAGCATTTTTTAAGTAAGAACTATTTGGATGTTTCCAGGGACTTGTGCAAGGATCTTTAACCTTGGGCTTAATGGACTCCTGGGATACACAGATGGACTTAGAGTGTCCCAAACATTTTAAAATTATTGGCCAAATTTAGAGCACTTTGTCTAGAGGAGAAGTTTACAGTTTTCATCGGATTCTCAAAGGATGTGTGTGAAGCAAACATGGTTGGAATCCACTGAACTGGAGCTATAGAGACACAAGACAGAAATTTTGCCCTCAAAGATCTCTATCAGAGATCTAACAGTCTAACAGAGGAAATGGACATTTGGTGAGAATAAAATATGGTAGCAGTTATGTAGAAATGAGTTCAAGATGCAATGGACACAAGAGAAGAGCCACCTGAGGGGACCCATGAAACACGCAAAGCTTCCCAGAGCAGGTGGCATTTAAGAGAAGCTCTGAAGCATGAATGTGAGGATGTTGGATGGAAGAGGGGAGTCAGAGTGTTCCACGCACAGGGAGAGTCACATAAAGGTACACGCAAATTACTGAGCATGAGCGGCCCAAGAGGAAACTACACCAGAGGTAGGGAAGCTGAAGGCAGTTAGGAGGCTAGTGCATTAACCACAAAATAAAGCAATCAGTACTCCAACCAAGGCAGTGGTGTGTGGTTTGGGACGGCAGGTAAGTTTGGTTCCTTTTGTATGCTGGTGGGTCTCATGATTCAGCCAATTAGTTATTGCAAATATGTACAGAGATATGTTCCCTAGCATAAACCCAAAGCAAAGTATTCCTAACATCCATGACTACCAGCTTGGTCTCTAACATTCATGTCAGAATTGGGAAAATCAATTCAGGAAAAAAAAGGCAAATTTGAAGGGTAACTTATTTATTAAAAAGCATTTCTCATTCCATTTTAGTTTGTTTCTGAACTCCAGTTGGGATGACCTAAGTACTCCTTGTGCATGGAACATAAATGGTGTCTGTGATCATTTCAGTGGCAGTGACTAGTTCTACACATTCTGTAGCTAAACATAATCGATTCGGTAGCTTCCTAATGACCTGCCCTGAGGAGTTATTATTTCTGATGGCAATTAATCAAAATTAAAACAGACTGCATAGAATGAAGCAAATTCAAGGATCCAGCCTCAGTTAGGAACACCTGCACATTAAGATTAATCATGGGCCCTGCTTGAATGTGACAAGTATATCAATATTATAGAGAAAAGAGAAGTGTAACATTTTCCAGCAGAGTTCCAAGTGTGTTTCCAAGGAGCAAAGGTTCTGAGCCTCAGTCTGTGTTGAACAATACTGCACAAAATTCACAATTATCCATTACATTTACATTAAAGTTATTTTCTTCCAAAAGGCTTAGATATTTGTGGAAATTTGCATTATAAAACAAAATGCAAGGAGTGGTAACAACAAAATGAAGGAAATAAGGGTTTTCTACTGTCTTCCCTCCAAAGAACATGGTTTTGATGATCACTCTCAAAAGCGCCTTTGTGCATGGCCAGGAGTATAATGACAAGGTCCAATACACTGTTAGAGAAAAAAAAAACAAAACTTGAGACTGGACACTGGGAAGAGGATAAGAGGAACACTTTCACTTGTCCCAGGTCACCCCCCTCCCCCACCAGGCAGCACAGCTCAATGCTAAAAGGCCTCCCATGCCTGTGATCTCTCCAAGAGAGAAGTGAGAGCCTATGAGTGAGGAGG
The DNA here is from genome assembly GCA_004024845.1 of Tonatia bakeri. Lineage (NCBI taxonomy): Eukaryota > Metazoa > Chordata > Mammalia > Chiroptera > Phyllostomidae > Tonatia > Tonatia bakeri. The sequence continues at coordinate 4,236 of PVIA01003068.1, read as the reverse complement.
GCCTGGCTTCCCCTCCTATGCAGACCCTCCCAAAGAAGCCCACTTTCTTCTTGCCCTGTCCAGAATACCAAGATGTGCTGCCTGACTGAGGGGTGAGAAGGGGCTTGGAGAACAGCAGCCATGGCCATTGGAGGCCAAAAAGAGATGCAGCACGTACTAACTGCTTTGCAAACTTCATCAGATAGCCCGATCACAAGACTCGAGATGCCTCACCTGTATCCACAGGTATCCCCAATACTCTGAGTAGCTCACCCATGCATACCCCCACCGCTGTGTGACTGGTTCCTTTTTCTAGCTCCCAAGAGCAGTGAGTACCTGCCTTTGCAGAGAGGTAGTGAGCACGCACAGGAAGCCAGACCACACTCTGCAGGATTAAGAGAAAGCACAAAAACTTGAGCATTCAGCAGTGCTCTAGGAAATGCAAGTAAGGAAGCTGTCAGCATTCAGCTAGGCTTTGCAGGCTCAAGAGCAAAGGATCAAGAGCAACAATATCATCTTAAGAACTTCCCCTCACCCTGGACAAGTGGCTTGGTTGGTTGGAGCATTGTCTTGAACACCAAAAGGTTGCCTGCAGGTTTGGTTCCCAGTCAGGGCACATACCCAGGTTGCGGGTTCAATCTCTGGTTGGGGTGCATACGGGAGGCAACCAATGATGTTTCTCTCATGTTGTTTCTCCCCCCCCCTTCTCCTTTCCACTCTCCTTAAAATCAATAAACATATCCTCAGGTGAGGATTTAAAAAATGAAAATAGAAATTTCTCCTCAAAGAGAAACAAGGAGTTTAGAGCATATGGAGCCATAGAAAATGTCTGAGAGAGTACTCAGCAGGACTGACAGAAGGTATTTATCTCCTTAAGCCAGTCCACAGGGACTGTAGGAGGTAACTACTTCCCAAATGCAAAAACAGCAACAAAAATCCTCAAGTAACATGGAAAAGCAAGGAAACATGACACCACCAAAAGAACAGAGTAGTTTTCCAATAATGAACCAACCCTCAAGAAACAGAGATTTGCAATTTGCCCAATAAAGAATTCAAAATAGTTGTTTTAAGGAAGCTCAGTGAGTTAGTAGAAAAACACAGACAATTTAATGGAATCAGGGCAACAAACACAAACAAAATGAGAAGTTTAACAGACACAGAAATAATTTTAAAGGACCAAAAATAAAGTCTTAAGCTGAAGAATAAAATTAATGAAATGAAAAATGCAATACAGAACACCAACAGAAGACTTGATAGAGCAGAAAAAAGATGCTGTGAAGTCCAATACAGGTCATTTAAAATCATCAAGTCAGAGAAGAACAAAGAAAAATGAAAAGGAGTGAAGAAAGCCCATGTGAATTATGGGACACCATCAAGAAAAACTATGTATTAGTGGAATACCAGAAGGAGAAGAGAGAAAGGGGGAGAAAAATGGTTTAAAAAAATAATGGTTTCAATTTCCCAAATCTGGGAAAACATTTAGATATCCAAGTTCATAAAGTTCATAAGACACCAAGATATTCAACACAAAAAGATCTTCTCCAAGACAAATTATAATAAAGGTGTCTGAAATGAAAGACAAAGAGAGAAATTTAAAACCAGGAAATATAAATATAAAGTATATATATGAGATCTGTCTGGAAAAAGTCCAGCCATTGTTAATATAATGAGAATAGTTTGCATGACATCACTATAACCTGGCAGCCAAGGAGAGTGGACTGCAATGATTATGAGTGAACAATGATGACTTCACTGTACCAGTCAGTGGGGCCAGTAGATGCTGTTGAGGGAGCATGTGTACTGTGTGGCTGTCACATTCAAAATGACTGAGCAAGTAGACCAATGAATCTGCATCAAATTTTGCATTAAGCTTGAACATTCCTCTGCAGAAACTATTCAGATGACTCAGAAGGCTTTCAGGGATGATGCAATGAATGCAGCACAAATAAAAGTGTGACACAGATGCTTCAAAGATGGTCCAGAATCTGTTGAAAGTGATCCACATTCTGGAAGGCCTGCAATAATTAGAACACCTGAGAATGTTGAGCCTGTATGGGCTGCAATCAACAAAGACTGGAGAAATGCATGAGGTCCCACAGTGCCTACTTTGAAGGGGACTGAGGCATCATTTCCTATATACAGTCTTTTTTGTATCTTCTTCAGTAAATGCCTCCACTTTTCATAGTATATGGCTGGATACTTTCTGGACAGACCTCATGTATCTCACATGCAAAGGAACTCTCCATAAGGTTATCTATCAGTGAGTTTCTTAGCAGAAGCCTTGCAGGGTAGGAGAGAATAAAACGATACATTCAAAGTGCTGCAAAAACATTGCCAACCAAGAATATTTCATTCACTTCCAGCCAAGATGGAGCCATAGGTAGACACACTATGCCTCCTCGAACAACCAAAAAGGCTACAACAAATTTGAAAACAAAACACAACCAGAACTGACAGAAAATCGAACTGTATGGAAGCCCGACAACCAGGGAGTTAAAGAAGAAATACTCACCCAGACCAGTAGGAGCGGTGAAGACAGGCAGGCGGGCAGAGAGGACTCACGGCAAGGGGGAGGTTGGAGGACTGGGTGAGGCAGCGGCTGGCAGACCGGGCGGTCCCACATTCGCATTCAAATGAACCAGGAAGAACAACTGGGAACAAGACAGACTGCGCAACCCTGGGTTCCAACCCAGGGTTCCAGTGTGGGGCGGGGGGACGGATAAAGCCTCAAAATCTCTGACTGAAAAAACCTGTGGGGGTTGAGGTGACGGGAGAAACTCCCAGACTCATAGGAGAGTTCATTAGAGAGACCCACAGGGTCCTAGGACATACACAAACCCACCCACCCACCCAGGGAATCAGCACCCAAAGGGCCCAATTTGCTTATGGGTAGCAGGGGAAGTGACCGAAATCCGGCAGACAGTGAAGCAAGCGCCATTGTTCCCTCTTGAACCCCTCCTCCACATACAGTGTCACAAGGCAGTGATGTGAGTTGCCCTACCCTGGTGAACACCTAAGGCTCTGCCCCTTACTACATAACAGGCATGCCAAGAAAAATAAATGGCCCAAATAAAACAACAGATCAAAGCTCTAGGAAAAAATATAAGTAAGCAATGAAGAAATAGCCAATCTATCAGATGCACAGTTCAAAACACTGGTAATCAGGATGCTCACAGAATTGGTTAATATGGTCACAAAATAGAGGAAAAAAATGAAGGCTATGAAAAGTGAAATAAAGGAAAATGTACAGGAACCAACAGTGACGAGAAGGACACCAGGTCTCAAATCAATGGTTCAGACCAGAAGGAAGAAATAAACATTCAACTAGAACAGAATGAAGAAACAAGAATTCAAAAAATGAGGAGAGGCTTAGGAACCTCTGGGACAACTTTAAACATTCCAACATACAAATCATAGGGGTGCCAGAAGGAGAAGAGAAAGATCAAGAAATGCAAAACTTATTTGAAAACATAATGAAGGATAACTTCCCCAATCTGGCAAAGGAAACAGAATTCCAGGAAGTCCAGGAAGCTCAGAGGGTCCTAAAGAAGTTGGACCCAAGGAAGCACACACCAAGGCACATCATAATTACATTAGCCAAGATTAAAGAGAAGGAAAGAATCTTAAAAGAAGCAAGAAGAGAGAACTACCTACAAAGGAGTTCCCATTAGACTATCAACTGATTTCTTAAAAGAAACCTTACAGGCAAGAAGGGGCTGGAAGGAACTATTCAGAGTTATGAAAGACAAGGACCTACATCCAAGATTACTCTATTCAGCAAAGCTTTCATTTAGAATGGAAGAGCAGATAAAGTGCTTCCCAGATAAGGTCAAGTTAAAGGAGATCATCATCACCAAGGCCTTATTATATAAAGTCTTAAAGGTACTTATCTAAGAAAAGGATAAAAAATATGAACAGTAAAATGACAACAAACTCACAACTATCAACAACCGAACCTAAAAAATATGGAAACAAAAACAAACTAAGCAAACAACTGGAACAGGAATAGAATCACAGAAATGGAGATTATATGGAGGCTTATCAGTGGGGGGCGGAGAGGGAGAGAGGGGGAAAAGGTACAGAGAATAAGCAGCATAAATGGTAGGTAGAAAATAGACAGAGGGAGGTTAAGAATAGTATTGGAAATGTAGAAGCCAAAGAACTTACATGTATGACCCATGAACATGAACTAAAGGGGTAGAGGTGGGGAAAATACGTGTGGGGGGGGTGTGCAGGGTGGAGGGGAATAAAGGGGGG